>CAIGQW010005871.1:4233529-4255553 GCA_903798125.1 Danio choprae
TGCAGTAGATAAATAACAGTTGATTTGTTTTTAGTTATTTTTATTTGGATATTTCCATTTTATCTTCATCCAAAATCCTATTTGTGGCACAGCTAAGAGTCTTGAATTACCTTTAAAACTGACACTTAATATTTCCTCCAACACTTATTTACATGACTGGGATGCATAATCAGTAACTCACCTTTAAGCCAACATTCGTATTTTATTTTTACTCTTAAGTCAATTCTTAATGCTGTTCTTAGGAGTAATTATCAGAAGCTTGATAAAGATGGGCCCAGGTGCTCAGATCAACAAATCCTTCTTAAACTTGCATATTTAAGCACAGAAAGATCAGATTTATTTACATTTAGCTGACACATTTATGTGGTAAAATGATTTTCACAAATCATCATATATAGTAGCTATCTGATCAGAGAAAATGCATGAAGTGACCCGGTGTAAACAGGTTCATAGTTTAAATTCTTATGTGGTCACAAACTGCTACTCTTCGCCTTCTGACCAAACATGTGATCATTATGGGATGTATTGTGAGAAAACACAAAATATATTTATATATGGCTCTTATAATCAAACATTCAGCTAAAACATGATGTGGAACTTGCCGGAAAAAAAAAAGGTCTTGATGAAACCCAATATCCTGAAGTGTGAGTGTCACACCCTCTGCACGTTCCATCAGCCCCAGTCACCATTCACACTCTCCATCCACTACACACCACACACAATCACCTGATTATTAATCACGAACACCTGTGCACGTAACCACACTCACATGCTCCAGCCATCACCCACGCACTACGGTGTGAAGATTTCCTTTGTGTTTTAAATAAACACCCTGAGCACTAATACCTGTCATCTTTTCCTTCTGTGACCGTGACAGGATTCCAGCCCTGCAAAATGCTCCCAGTTCACTATGGAAGCGAACGCTACCACTTCCGGGATCGCTACCGACTCATTCACCGAAACAGCGACAATGAACCAACAACCGTTTCCCTCCGCACCATTGGGTGCTCATGCCAATCCTCTTTCCATGGTCAACTCACCCCTATCACGTCCGATGAGTTATGCCGGCGAGCCCGGTGCCTGTGCTGGCTTTGTACTGCAGTGCTCCTTGTACATTGAAGCCAACACACAGCTATTCCCGAACGAAATCACCAAAGTAGCCTTCATGATCTCCCTTCTCACGGGCCGAGCACTCCAATGGGCAGATGCTTTGTGGAACGCCCGCAACCAGGTATTACACTCCTTCCACGCCTTTACCCAGCACTTCAAAGAAGTGTTCGGCGTCGCACTCACCGCTCTCACCGTTCACGATGAGCTCATCACACTCAGTCAAAAGGACCTCACCATACACGAGTACACACTTCAGTTCCACACTCTCGCAGCCAGCCGCTTACCGGCAAGGACTGAAACCCAGTGTCCGCAAACAGATGGTCTTCTATGAAGAAAGCGCGGACCTGGAGGTTTTCATTAAGAACGTTATCAGCGTCTCACAACATCTCAATGCCTGTTCCACCACCACAACTAACCTAAGAGCACCTCTGTATCGTCACTCCTTGCAACCACCTCCTACTGTTGATGCACCCAGGTATCGTCATCCTTCACCATCACCTCCTGCGGTTGATGAACCCATGATCAACAAATCATACCACATCACTGCAGCAGAACGTAACCGGCGGATACAGAAAAAACTCTGTACTGCGGAGAAGCCTCCCATCTCCTCTCAGGCTGTCCAGTTCACCCGCCTCGTCCAATGGTGAGTGCATTTTCCATAACCCCTTCTGTTTCCAACTTACCTCATATCAAAGCCTCCCTAACCATCAACTCCTGTACTTTTCCCATAAATGTCCTGGTGGACTCCGGAATGGCAGGGAAGTTCATCTCTTCAAAATTCATCACCAAACATTGCATATCCACAGTATTGAACGAAACCCAGTACCAAATATATACCATTCAGGACTCACCATTGGGCGATGGCAAAATCACCAGACGGACTCGCCCGGTGACACTCTTCACTCCTCCTCTACACAACGAAAAACTCTTTCTGGTGGTCTTACCCAGGGCCAATGTAGATGTGGTGTTAAGTCGACCTTGGCTGATCCAGCACTAACCAACCGTAAAATAGAGCACTGGAGAGATACTAGGATGGAGCGACGCCTGTGTGGACCACACCCAAGTCAACATCAGCCCAACCATCCCTTCCACTTCAATCTACCGTGATGGATCACCCAGTCACAGACCTCACTCCCCACATCCAATCCACCTACCATTCCTTCCTCGACGTCTTCAGCAAGGAGCGTGCCACACAACTACCCCCTCACCGGCCCTGTGACTGTAGCATCGACCTGCTGCCCAATGCCAAGTTACCGCACGATCGCATCTACCCTCTTTCCCATCCTGAGCATGAGACCATGGAGAGCTACATCCAGGAAGCCCTTGACCAGGGGTTCATCAGGCCATCCAGATCACCTGCCGCATCGAGCTTCTTCTTCGTTGCCTAGAAAGACGGAGGACTCAGGCCGTGTATCGATTACCGGGTGCTAAACGAGGCCACAGTTAAGTTTTCGTACCCGCTACCGCTCGTTCTAGCAGCTCTTGAGGAGCTCCGGGAGGCACGCATCTTTAGTAAGCTGGACCTCCGCAGCGCCTACCACCTGATACGTATCCGAGAGGGAGACAAGTGGAAGACCGCCTTCATCACCCCTACTGGCCACTATGAGTATCAGGTGATGCCCTACGGCCTAGCTAACAGTCCTTCAGTGTTCCAAAATTACATGAACAAAATCTTCCGAGACCTCCTTCATCGATGTGTCATCGTCTACATAGCCGACATCCTCATATACTCTCGTAACATTCAAGACCACCGTACTCATGTGTGCCAGGTACTACATCGCCTCAGAGAGCACCAACTCTATCTCAAGGCTGAGAAGTGCGAGTTCCATCAATCCACCATCTCCTTCCTCTGGTACGTGATCTCCGCTGCGGGGGTTCACTCCTTAAAGGCGGATGACGCACAATCTCCTGGAGCTCTGACGCTCACCACACCTTCACGCTCCTCAAGAGTAAATTTACCTCAGCGCCTATCCTCAAGCACCCCGATCCTACACGGCCCTTCATTGTAGAAGTCGATGCGGCGGACATAGGAATAGGAGCCGTGCTCTCTCAGTGGTCTGGTGAACTCAAAGCTCTCCATCCGTGTGCTTACTACTCCAAGAAACTAAGTCCTGCAGAACAGAACTACGGGATAGGAGACCGTGAGCTACTAGCCATAAAATTGGCCCTCGAGGAGTGGCGGCACTGGCTTGAAGGAGTGCAGTTTCCATTCACCGTCATAACGGACCATAAAAACCTGCAATACCTCCGCAATGCTCAACGCCTGAATGCACGACAGGCTCACTGGTCCCTCTTCTTCACAAGATTCAATTTCTCCATAACCTACCAACCCGGACATAAGAACTGCAAAGCTGACGCACTATCACGTATGTACTCACCTAACCCCATTCAAGACACTCCCGAACCAGTACTACCTGCCTCTATCTTCCTAGCACCCATCCTGTGGTGGGTGGATGAGGAAATTCGTGCCGCTACCCTCGAGGAGCCCGCTCCACATGAACTTCCCCAAGGCTTAACCAACGTCCCCTCCAATCATCGGCTCTCACTCCTCGATAGTATGCACACATCCCTCGGCTCAGGACATCCGGGCAGCAGGCGGACCCTCTCGCTCCTCAAAGAGAAATACTGGTGGCCAGGGATGGCCAAAGATGTTTCCCCGTATGTTCGGGGGTGTTCGCCATCACCACAACTCCTCACCGTCTTCCGGAAGGAAAATTACAACCATTACCCATTCCCCGCCGACCCTGGACCAACTTTAAATAGCATAAACTGAGAGATAACCTTGTAAGATTTAATCTCAAAATTGCAATAATTGTAAGATATAAACTCAGAATTTTGATGAATTATGAGAACTGCAAAATATAAATGTAAAAATAAATATAAAATACAAATATTTTATAAATATAAAATACAAATATTATATAAATACTGCTGGAAGGTGTGCGTTGTGTCCCTTAGTGTCCCACCAGTGATGATATACAGCCATATTGCACTGCTACGAGTGTGATATTGCGTTTATACAACAGTTCGACGACATGATCATGTATATAAAAAAGAAAATCAAACACGGAGAAAATCCTTTTGAAATCATATATGATTTCTTGGCAATTTTAAAACCGCATTTGCTGTTTATAAATTGGAAAAAAATGTGGCTAGAATTTTTACCTTTGTGTTCCACTCAGGAAAGAAAGTCATACTGGTTTTGAACAACTTTAGGGTGAATATTCATTTTAGTTTGAACTATTAATTTAAGCCACAAAGCTTAATTGGTTCAAGGTGCAATGACCATAAAGTCTGAAGACCATATTGTGTTTCTCTGAATATCCAGAAGCTTTTTCATAATTAATTTTTTTTATTTTTATCCAGGGCATTTGAAGTAACACACCTTCAGGTCATGCCAATTAAAGCAGTCACTCTTTTGTTCTGAAAGTTAGACAGACTAAAGTAATTCCAGTGTATATCAATCACTGCTGTACTGCACTCGCAGGTTTATTTTGATAACCCCTTATTACTTTCATTGGGGATGGAGGCACTTGTGGCTGACGGCCTGAGAAGAATGAATCAAAATTACAGGTTATATTTTCAAGTAATACATCAGTTACAAACCACATGAAGCACCTTTTTGCTCAAACCCTGAGAGAAAATGAGACAGAATGCCCAGAGTGATTTATTCTTTGATCTCCATTACAGTATATGGACAGCACAGACACATGACCTCTCAGCTCAAGTGGACACTGGGGAATGGAATTATTTTTTGGCCTTTATTAGAAAGGGACTGAGGTGATGCAATCTCAAAAATAAAATGAAAAAGGTATACACTATCATTCAAACTGTTCTTTTCTGAAGGAAAACTGGAGTAATGACTACTAAAAATTTCAATTGTAGTTTATAGTCAGTCCACAAAAAAGGGGATACTGATTGTAACACAAACAAACTAAAGAAACAAAGACAACATACCAAAAGTAGAAGCTAACAAAAGAGGTCAAATAAAATGCTGAAAACTATTAACTAGACAAGATGACAAGAGGTGGAGAGGAGACAATAACTAACCAAGGTAACAAATAAAGATAACAAAGGTAACGGGGCGTGGCACATAGAAACACACAAGCTAACCAGAAATAAACACAAAGACAAGACAGGAGCTGTTAAAGTATGAATGCTTGGATTATTATTATTACAAAAAATATATAATAATTATTTCAAGTTAATGAAGGTGCTTGGCAACCAGAGTTAGATTTCTGGCTCTGATTCCATTCCCCTCTTTACCCTCTGCTTTCTGATCCAATCTACACTCTTTTGCCCAATAAATATGTTAAGATTCAGCTTCCCTCACCCTCCTTTTCTGCAGACTCAGTTTATTACCCACACATTAAGTTGATCCCTTCAGGTCCTTTACTCTTTTTTTTCAATGGCTCCACCCCATTTCTCAGATCCATCAAAGGCTTTCAGGTCTCCAGCTCTGCACTCAACCCTCTGCTGTAGCTCCACCTCGGGTCTCTGAGCTCTGGACTCCACTTAGGCATTATGCCCTTTAGCTAGTCTCCTTGGCCAGAGGAGAACTGGCCCCATGACTGGGCCTGGTTTCTCCCAAGGAGCACAACTTGGGAGAACAACTTCTCCCACTTTTGTCAAATGGTGGAGCTTTGGATCTTTCACTGTTACATATGGCTTGCTTGGTTGGGGCTGGTGGAGCAGCTTATTCATTAAATCATTCTTCAACAGTGCCATTTGTACTAAACTGAACTGAATGTATTTTAATTTAAACTGAACTACACCAGCATTGCACCTCTAATGTAATCTGAAATATTATGACTTTTTATTCTTTTTTAAATCTACATGCTTTTCACAATCTACATAGTAAAAGCACTATAGAAATGTAGATGACTTGGTTTGACTAGCCTTCTTACTTCTCTGCATACTCCATTCAGTTATTTGGCCTCACCTCCAATGTATCTCTTTTTCTTCTTGGGTCATTCTTCAGTGTACCCCATTAGATCTGCTTTGGTCTTCTGGGTCACCAGCTCCATCCTGGGGTGTTAAAGTCCCCATGAACTGGAAGCTGCGATTGTTATATTTTTTCGTATTGTGACGCAGTTCCTAGAGAAACAGAAATTTAAATGAGCAAACAATGGGCATGGTTTGTTTTTTCTACCGTGGGCTGAACAGATGGAGTAAAGTGTTTCCACGTGCTTTGCGCTCACGCTCCTTTGTCGTCTGTCATTGCTAGGCGACTAATAACCGTTTTCTTAGAGGATGACAAACTGACAAAACATTGCTGCGGCTCTGATATAAGTTTTATTTATGGAGAAAATTAAAAAGCACTGCAGTGTTTGGATGTTCTGTGTTTGTCTGAAGTACTTAGTCTACCGAAATGTGTATATTTCATACAAAGTATGAAGCTGATTGGTCAGTTCTTGCCACGTGACTTGCGGTGCGCTCGCAGCATTATAATAAGTTGAGATGTTTTCAATTGGGTTCACCTGGTATATGTGAGCATGTCGCGCTGCTTGAATGCCACTTGTGTGCCATGTGCATGTCGCTCTCAATATACATATGATATGTGAACGGCCCTTTAAGCTCTTCCTTGGCTCCCTAAACAACTCCCTTGTCAATCATCGTTCTGCCTTCCCCTAGAACCTGGCTATGCCTGCTATCCTTTTGATTTTGCCAGGCTCCTCCTTTACCTTGATGGTAACTTCCACAGGTTCCACCCTGGCCTACCAAGTCTGGCTTACACCTCCAGGTCTCTGGTGTCACCTTGAGACTATGTCCCCTTGGCTCTCTGTAAGTCTCCACTTCCCATTTCTCCACCACAGTCAATCAGGTTATTGGCTTCATCCTAGTTCCCCATCATGGGAACTCTAACGTGTGTCTGATACCAGACGTATGAGAGTATGTCAGATGACCAATCACTCTGAAGAGTAAGAAAACAGGGCAATGAATGCCAAAATGAATTGGCAGAGCTCAGCTCCACAGCTGACAGTGATTAACCATTAGTGCTATATAAGCTGCCTGCTGAGGAGCGAGCACTAGAATTTATCTTATCTGTCACCTTCGGGCCTGCGGACCCCTTGCTCCTCATCAGTTCGCTCTGTCCAAGCTTTGAGTGGGAGTGCTGGTATATCCTCCGGGATGGCCGCGCTTTCATTAGATAACACTATGGACATGATGTCCATCACTGCATCGGTGAGCGGGCTGACATGCTCCAATGAAGATCCGGACCCCCTGCCACCCTCCGGGGTTGCTGCGAGCATGCAGCTGCGGATTCGTGGTCTGGCCTCACCTGCATTGGCATATCAACTGACTGAAGCTGTTGGCAGTGTTTCTTGCTCTCCGGCGCTTTTTACTGGTTTTAGAGCAGAAACACGTGCTAGTCAGGACGGACAGCATGGCAACGGTAGCTTATATCAACCATATGGGGGGTATACGGTACTGTTGCATGTCTCAGCTCGCTCGTCACTCATGAGTTTGCTGCATGCCATTCATATTCCAGGCAAGCTCAACCATGCAGCCGACGTGCTCTCATGGCAGCTAGCATCCCAAGGAGAATGGAGACTCCATCTAGGTTCAGTCCAGCTGATATGGGAGCGCTTCGAGGAAGCCCAGGTCAACCTGTTTGCTTCTCCCGAAAACGCTCATTGTCAGTTGATTTACTCCCTGACCAAGGCCCCCCTCAGCACGGATGCACTGGCTGACAGCTGGCCACCGGGTATGCGCAAATATGCTTTCCCCCAGTGAGCCTAATTGCACAGACACTGTGCAAAGTTAGGGAGGATTTGGAGCAGGTCTTGTTTGTTGCACCTATCTGGCCCAACCGGACCTGGGTTCCCGAACTCACACTCCTTGCGACGGGGAACCCTTGTGCATCCGCGCCCAGATCTCAGGAACCTTCACGTGTGGTCCATAGACGGAGCACGTTAGACTTAGGTGACTTAATAAGCTGGAGCATAGGCTGTCGCCCTCCACACTGCAGGTTTATGTGGCTCATCACAACAGGGTGGATGGCAACCCACTTGGGAAGCATATTCTAATCATCCGATTCCTCAGAGCTGCGCGGTAATTAAATTCATCCCGCCCCCCTCTCATGCCCTCTTGGGATCTCTCTGTAGTCCTAGCGGGTCTGCAGAGAGATCCATTCAAGCCACTCGACTCGGCATCTTTGAAAACTCTGTCCATGAAGACAGTGCTGCTGATCGCATTGGCATCATCCAAGAGAGTCTGGGATTTGGAGGCATTTTCAGTCAGTGAATTGTACCCGGCTATGTGTCCAATGTTCCTACCACTCCATTTAGAGATCAGGTGGTGAACCTGCAAGCGATGCCTTTGGAGGAGGCAGACCCAGCCCATTCATTGCTTTGTCCCGTTCGCGCTTTGCACCTTTACGTGGAACAAACGCAAAACTTAAGATCTTGTGAGCAGCTCTTTATCTGTTACGGTGGTCGCAAAAGGAAATTGCCGTATCAAAACAGAGGTTGGCCCTGTGGATAGTTGATGCCATCGGCCTCGCTTATCATTGCCTGAGCGAGCCGCGTCCCCCGAACGTGAGAGCACACTCTACTAGAAGTGTCTCCTCCTGGGCGTTAGCACACTGCGCCTCTCTCACAGATATCTGCAGACTGGGTGACACCTAACACATTCGCGGGACTTTATAATCCTCCCGATTATTGGGTAACCCCAGTCAATTGGGAGGAGATTAAGCTCAGTGTCAATAAATGCTTGCTGCACCATGCTCCCTAAACCGGAGATATGTTAGCCTTTTTATTCTGCTAGTAAGTTTCCCGCTCAGCTAACCCTAGAGAATTCCTTCGAGGACCCCAGCACCCGACTCAGTGGAGGAGTTGAGTGCCTGGCTTAGTATGATGTCTGGTATGCCCATTGGTCTACCCATATGCTGAGGTTTGGTGCCAGTAATGCGCGGTCCCCCGTGGCGACCCCATATGCTTATTTCAGTTACAGAGTGTTCCCCTTGACCAGGCGGACCTGTGTCTTCCCTACCCGCTAACCAGCTAATCATATGTACCACTCGCCCTCATTAGGGCTAGTCAATATGCTCTATTACCATCAAGTCTCCCCTCTTGGGCAGCAGGTGGTCTCCGCAGCGTCCTCCCCCTTTGGGAACTGGCACGCTTTCCCAATGTACTGTCGTATTCTAAAATCCCTAGACTACATTAGCTAGGTAAAAGCACATTACGTCCCTGATCTAAATTTCTAATTATTCCCATGTAATGGTAATTTTAGGGCCTAGGGGACATTGGAAGGTTACACTCTTGGTGAAGCTTGTGTGCTCACGCTATGCTTGGCAAACTTCACATCAGGAGCATGACGGGCTTAGCTGCTGTGGCGTTTTCCATACACTCTCCCATATGTCTGGTATCAGACACACGTTGGAGTTCCCATGACAGGGAACGTCCTGGTTACGTACGTAACCCACGGAGACGTGTGTCTCCACTGCCACAGCACCTGAGTCTCGGCTCTTCAGTGATCGGCTCTTCAGCAGGCAAATTCTAGTGCTCACTCCTCAGCCGGCAGCTTATATAGCAATAATTTTTAATCACTGTCAGCTGTGGAGCTGAGCTCTGCCAATTCATATTGGCATTCATTGGCCCGTTTTCTTAATCTTCAGAGTGATTGGTCATCCCATATGTCTGGTATCAGACAAACATTTCCGTTTCCTATTCGGGGAATGTGCTTACGTACGTTTCTCCTGCCATCAGTTTTGCTGTGTATCCTCATCCTGGCTCAACTCTGGATCTTCATCTGGCTTCTCCTTACACTTTCTGCTCTCTGACTTCTCCAGTAGTAGACAAAGTACACAAAACAAGTACTTGACTTAGTGTAGATACATAGGTAAAATGTTACTCCAGTGTAAGTGCTCTGGTTACACTTTCACTTTTTCACTTACTTGACCTAAAATGTACTTAAGTATCCAAAGTATTATGATTTATTGTTGCTATACTATCATATTATCTTATTTGTCACAAGACAAGACTCGTCTTTTTCAACATTATGTGAAAAGACTCGTGTTAATGCTACTTTTAGAACGCCGACCTATTAATAAAATTATTAATTAGTTGGCCACTTACAGTATGTCTATTAAAATACTCATGAGCTCAAAACCTTGAATCTAAACAATTTCCTTTAGAACAAAACTAAACAACACAATTTCAGAGCAGATCATTTACTTTAAGGTGTTCTTGTAACATAGTTGCAAGTTTAGGTTGAATAAAAATGTTCACGTTAGTTTTCTTTTACTATATTGAATTTGAATGTCTCTGTGTATAAATAAAATTGATCCACATCTGATTTACTGTAAAAATAACAAATTTTTGTACCAGAAGAAAAACATTTGGCAATCACAGCAACACAAAACTCTGTTTTAGTCATTGTCCAGTATGTTTTATTAATTTATTAATGCTTGGATATGGTTGCTATAATTTCTGCATTAATTCCTATACTGCTTTTTAGCAGGAGTCTGGTAGGATGTGATTCCACACTCAGTCACTGCGTCATCAGACTATGCCTTGTTTGTTGTGAATGCATGCTTTCTAGCAGTGAAAATATTTAGATATTTAATAATGTTTAGTAGTGAACATATTTTGCCATCAAGTCTGACCTTAAATTGGACAAATATTTAATACAGCTCCATGTTTGTGTCACAGATCCATGATGTAATTAATTCAGTGTGTCAAGAAAATACCCGTTTTCAAATTTCAGGCAGTGTGGCCAAGGGCTCAGAAAATATTCCAAAGCATTATGAACTGAAAGCATTCAAACTGAGCTGCTTTGGTGTCTGCACCTTTTTAATTGCAGAGCTTCTAAATTAGGAAGCAGAAGAACAACAGTCTGAATTAATGAAGAATTTCATCCGGTCTAGACACGCTGTCTGCCAGTTTCCTGCTCCTCAAATCTGCCAAAGCACAGCAAGATCCCAGGAAATGGTGATGTGGGTGCCTTGTGCGCTACGTTTCATTATGTCCCTGCCATTTGTGAGGGCTTTTTGCCTTGTACCTCCCCTATCATCGGGGAGAAGTTTTGCTGCTTGATCTGGGGGATAATTTGCTGGGTTCCCTCCAAGGATTTATTGATCTGTCTATGATGAAACAGAAACCCCAGGACTATAGTTTCCCAATTATGCTTTAAAACCCACTTAAAACACCATGGATTTGTTTTTCATCACTGTGTCAAGTACACTTTTATGTATGTGCAATACTGCAGCCATTGCAAAACAGCTTAAGAACTAATGTTTAGGACACTTTTTAATAGCGCAGACCTTTTATGATTAACTTTACATTTACACCTGGAGCAAATAATGAAATTATTTAACTATAACCAACTAGCTTTTTTATAAATGAATGAATGAATGAATGAATTAATAAATGAATGAAGTGAACATTTCAGTAACCTAATAACCTAAATAAGTTAAATAAAAAATCTGCTTAAAAAAAAAAAACAATAAGCCATAATACATTTACAAAATTAATACAAATTAATGAATAAAAACACATAAATTTTGAATCAATCAATCAATCAATCAATCAATCAAAAAAAAAAAAAGTAAGAAGAGTAAGATGTCTGGCTGTGCCAATTTAAATAAAACATACAAACTGTAAGAAAGAGGGTCGAGGTACAACAGAGGTGAGGGTCCAAACACAGTTTATTAAGAGTTTAGTCAGGCCAAATGGTCAAATACGAACAAATGGTATTATGAGGGTAATCCAATAGCGTAGTCATGGTCACAGGCAGAGGTCGGTGCAGGCGGCAAACAGGATAAACAAAGAAACAAGGCAAGGATCTAAAGGCAAGGTAAGACTAGACAAAGAAAATGCTTTGCAATGTTACAGGTAAACAAACAATGTGTGTGTGTGTGTGTGTGTGTGTGTGTGTGTGTGTGTGTGTGTGTGTGTGTGTGTGTGTGAGAGAGAGAGAAAGAGAGAGAAGAATATATAGTCCATGTACTCAGTCTATGATTCATTTCCAGTTGTGTGTGTGCAATCAGAGAGAGAACTGGAACTGATGTGTGTGTGAGGTGCATGTTGCGATTTGAAGTTCAGACAAAACATAATAAATAACAAGTAATAAGTCAAGTCAAATAAAACAAACAAACAGAAAACATAAAAGTAATAAGTCAAATCAAATCAAATCAATCAATTAAATAAAGCAAATCAAACAATCATTCAATCAATAAAAAAATAAATAAAAACACTTCAAACAATATGCTACTTTAAGTAAACGCAGATTTTTTTGTTATTTATTACATTTTTATTTTAAACACTTTAAAGTACAGGTACATAGTTTTATTTCACATTTATTTACAGTAATGGAATTTGGTTATCCATGTCTTAATGCCAGTGTGTTGCTATGCAGTTGTTAAGGCTATTATGCATGACAATTTAATGAAAAGTTAAAAATTGGACATTTGTGTAGCTTTCTGTCATCAGATTAATACTGTAGCTCATAACTGAAAAAAAAAAAAAAACATCTCATGATAACAAAAAAATTATTAGGAAAACTAAGATGCCTCTACTTTTAGCTATTTAAATGCACTGTCCCACACCTGCTTCATTATTAAATAGATAAGAACAATGCATTATCACAACTAAAGCAAGCCACATCCCTGCTTTAAGTCAAAATAATTATGCACATAGTAGTATTGTCTTCGGTAAATAATGGTGGTGAACGAGACAAGTGATCTAGGACAAAAATTAAACTTTAATTTATGCCAAATAGCATTTTCAAACCCATCTGCATGGCATTTATATAACAGAGTCAGTCATACATTTTTTAAACACACTCAAGTTGGGATGAGGTGTCAGGATGCTACAGAATCACTGTGTGTGCTAAAGAAACATAGTACTGTTGTTTTGTCTCTCAGAATTAGTTTCACGTGAAAACAAGCAATTAATTTTAGATTTGGCTATGCACAAACACAAACTTCTAAGCAGAGTTTAAATGTGGTAGGTATTTATTTTTTATGCTTCTCGCTTCATTAAAAGTTACAGTTTTCTTGAAATGCATAATATATTGTTTGAGATATCCAGCGGAATAAATTAAACATGGGTAATAAAGTAAATATATTATGAGAAAGTATTCTTAGAAATACTAATTGTTTTAAATGTCTGGAGAAATACAATAAAATTTTAAATATATATAAAGAAATATACAGATTTTTTTGAATGATTACTATTTCCATAATGCATAATTTGAAATGATTTCAAAATAATTAATAACAATAACATAAAATATTATTCATTCATTTTTTTTTCGGCCTTAGTGGAATGAACCGCCAACTTATCCAGCATGTTTTATGCATCACTGGGAAATACCCATACACTATGGACAATTTAGCTTACCCAATTCACCTATAGCACGTCTTTGGACTTGTGGGGGAAACCGGAGCACCCAGAGGAAACCCACGCCAACACGGGGAGAACATGCAAACTCCACACAGAAATGCCAATGACCCAGCCGAGGCTCGAACCAGAGATCTTCTTGCTGTGAGGCGACAGCGCTACCCACTGAGCCACCGCATAAATAATATTATAAGAGTAAAAAAAACAGCACTGCTACTTTTACTAATATGCTAAAATAAATAGAGGCATACACATAATATATAATATATATATTTTGTACTGATTGATTGATTGATTGATCTTTCTTTGTTTCTTTCTTGGCAGATCCTTTTAGCCAAAGCAATTTATAAAATTTTACTCTTTTTTTTTTTTTTTTTTTTTTTCTGTTGTTGTTGTTTTTGTTGTTGTTATCTTACTAAGAAAAAATATAGAAATTAGAGCTTAACAGATGTCATTTAAAGGTCCATGGGACCATAATCATTACTGTGATGTTAAAATGTCAAATTCATGACAACATTGTATGTATGTTGTAATGCATTTAACTGCCAACGTGTGCAAAAAATAAATAATTAAATTAAATTTGAAAAATTAAAATAAAATAATAATAATAATAAAATAAATAAATAAATAAATAAATAAAGCATTTGTTTTAAGAAAGCATTAGCCATAGAAATAAGGGAATTAGAGAATTTTAAATTTAAAGAGCTATTTAAAGAAGAATTTAATTTCCATTGTCTATGTGTTGAGATTTATGTAGATTTAGTCAAGTAATTAAATAATTTATTGAGTTACTGAGTTACTTTTTAGATAGTCATTTAAATACAATTGTAATTATGTAATTAATCATTACTAAGTAGTTAATTAAGTAACTTACCAACACCGTCTGAGACTACAATTTATAAAAGAAAAAAAAGAAAAAGAAATAATATATAGATAGATAGATTAGATGCAAAATAGAAACATTTACACTAAATATCATTAAACCTAATAGTTATGCCAATGCACATCAGTGGTGCCCAGTGAATGTGTTGTTTTTGCTTTTTTTTAATTTACCACCCTTTCCCTGCACTTTAGTGTCAGAATCATGCAGCGCAAGTTTACAAAGTTGCAGAGAATTCATTCACTGACTAATTGCCCCCTCAGGAGGCTGGTGTCAGGTTCAATCCCATCGAATTCTTGTATAATGAGTGCGAATGATGATGCTGGTCCAGCCTCACAGAAAGGTCACGCTATAATCCTCTTTTACAGAAACAAATGAAATTAATGAAAGCACTCTGTCACACTCTGCAGTTGAGGAGTCTATAGACTGTTGGAGATCTGACCAGCTCTCCAGACTGATGGAATCAACAAAATCACATCAGTTAGTTTAATAGCCGAGGATGCTGCAGACATTTGCAAAGGAATGTTTGCAGTACAAAATGACAATGAGTGTAAATCGCATTATTTTGAGGAAAGGAAACTCTAATTGAATTATTAATGCTTGAGAGAAGTTTAAGATTCCAAACTATCTATGAAAGTTTAATCTCAAACACTTTAATCAATAGTTTCAGACACAATATGTTGAATATTTAGAGTGTAATATTATCAGGAAACAAAATGCTGATGGGGGGAAAAATGGCAAGCACTGTAGCTCAGAGGAGGTCTTAATAATGCTGCCTGCGCAGACTGTTTCATTATTGTTTGCAAAAAGAAAAGAAAGTGTTTCAAGCATATGTACACGCACATACTCACCGGCCACTTTATTTGGTCCAAATGTAACTTAACACATGTGCGATTGAAATTAGTGATTAGTGCAGGGGGTGGCAAAGTGGCTCAGTGATTAGCACTGTCACCTCACAACAAGAATGTCACTGGTTCGAGTCCCGGCTGGGTCAGTTGGCATTTCTGTGTGAAGTTTGCATGTCCTCCCCGTGTTCACATGGGTTTCTTCCGGGTGCTCCGGTTTCCCCCACAGTCCAAAGACATGCGCTATAGGTGAATTGAATAAACTAAATTGGCTGTAATGTATGAGTGTGTGTGTGTGTGAATGTAAGAGTGCACAGCTGTTTCCCAGTACTGGGTTACAGCTGGAAGGGCATGTGCTGTGTAAAACATATGCTGGATAAGTTGGCGGTTCATTCCGCTGTGGCAACCCCTAATGAATGAAGGGACTAAGCCAAAGGAAAATGAATGAATGAATGAGTTGTGCAGATTCCATTTCTACTACACTACTGTCTTGCATGTTCATGTAAAAGGGTACAGGGATGTTCTATTCTCTTTTGGTAGTAGAAACGAGGATGTTTCTTGGCATTTTTCTGGACTTTGAACAAGAGTTGTTGTCTCAGGAAGATCAGGGAGTTCTCAGATTTAATCTAAAATATTTAAATATGTCTTCCTAAGACAAACGAAGTTCTCAGGGCTTTGAAACGTCATGATGGTTTAGTAATTGATAACAAAATTTTCATTTTTTGTAGGTGAACTAATACAAAGTTAAAGACTTAAAACTCCATTCACTTAAAGAATGAAAGGTAACAATTATCTACACACTTTTACATGGTCCATTATATGGATATTGCAGCATGACATACCATAGCCAGCTGTTAGGAAACAGCTACGCAATGGCATAAGTGAACCATGGATATTGTTATTTTAATCAATTTACTAATCAAACCAACCAAATCTATTCATAGAAATGTACTGATTATTAGAAAGTGTCTTCTGATCATTATTAGGGAGAGACTTCAAGTATTAACTTGTTGTTTAAACTAAAAGAGGAGTCGATCCTCAACTTGACTTTTGATTCTCAACGCCTCAGAATCGAGGAATCAGTTCTTTTTGGAATCAATTCCCTGTCCTAGATGTAATGGTTTGGGGAAATTAGTAAATGCTTAGTACAAACTAGCCGTTGGGTTGAACACCATTGTTAAATATCAACGTATTGCTGCTGACCATGTCTATTGCTTTAAGACCAGTGTCCTTCCAATGAGTCTGCAAATCTCAGATCAACTGAAACTGGTTTCTTGAAAATGACAGTGAGTTCACTAAACTCCAGTGGCCTTCACAGCCACCAAACTGAAATAAAACAGAGCATGTGGGATGTGCTGAAATAGGAGATTCACATCATCGATTAAATCTGCAGCAACTGCGTGATGCTATCCTGGCGATATGGAAAAATCTCTGAGTAATGTTTCCAGTACATTGTTGAATCTATTGTATGCCACAAAAAATAATAAGACAATTCTGAATGTAAAAGAGGGACCAGGACAGTAATAGGTTCACCTAACAAAGTTGTTGTTATATGGATTATTGTCACACATTACTGACATGATGGATGTAACAACCTTCTCCTGTACAGTAAGTGCTCATAAAACATCACCTGTAGTCATTATGAGGCTATTTCCTAACATAATTTTAATGTAAATACATCATTACTGTGTTCTACACATCTAAAACTCAAAACCAATAAAGTGAAATGCGTTATGAGCAGACAGATGGTGAATGAATTTCCTTACTACAGTAAATAGTATAAACTTGATCTTATATGCACTAATTGTTTTGCTCATTTTTTTTCAGTTCACTGCTGTTGTACCCTTGAGCACTACATTTGTTGCAGGGGTGCAAGAGTTTATCCTTCTGTTTATGCTTCTGTTTTCCCAGCTCAACTGTCTCGCAAAAGAGAACCCGCTTTACAGCATTGCATAAAAGTGCAACAAAAATAAATAAATAAATAAATAAATAAAATGCAACAAGAACTATAAACCTTCTGTACCAGAATTTAGTTAGTTCTCATCTCTAGTAAGTTCCCCCTATTAAGGAAGCATCATAATTTTAGTCCAGGCTCATTGGAAATATATGCCTCAGGCTAGTATTTTTTCTGAATCATATTATGTTGCTCCACGTATTTCACTGCACATTTCAGGTGACAATTTCAGTAAAGGGACATTGTCTATATTTTTGTGAATCTGAATTACGTTACTAAGGTTATGCTTTGTTATACATTTCAAACCCACATCCTTCTTGTACACAAGAAGATAGAGCTTGTCATACAGATCACCAAGAGTAGTGAAATATCATTAGTGTAAAATAAATAGAAGTAATTGGCATCCTATTACCCTTTAGCATTTAGTTTACCCAGAAACCGCAGTCAAACTTATGTTTAAATACTTAACACTTTATGTACCAGTAAATTCCAGTAAATGTTTTATACATGTTTTGCTGTAGCTTCCTGTTGACATTAACAGCAGAGGCAGTAAAACACCAATAGTTTTAATCCATTTTCAGATTATTGATTAACTAATATTTATTTTGCATTGACAATGTAATAACACCAAGGCACTCGATGAGGATCAATACAAATATAAATGCAATCTTATTTCACAGTACTTCAGTTTACGACTGTTTCTCAGATTTTAATGATTTATTTAAATGTAATGTTTTACCACAATCAATCAATCAACTGATCATTTATTAGTTATTTATCATTCATGTTAGTAATAAATGAAGTATCACGGTTTTGCAAATGAATGAATGAATGAATATTGGCTCATGTTGTAATACGATGAAAATTATTACAGTTAAAGTTAAAAAAAAATACATCTGGAAGTAAAATTATTCAACTGTATAGTAATTTATAGTAAATACAATAGTGTTTTTGAACCATGCTATAGTAAATTGTATTATACTGTGCTGTCATTTTATATTATTTACAACATTGTATTAATGCATGCTACAGCACACTATAGTATTAACTAATAAACTGTAATAAATACTGTAGTATTCTTTATAAATACTGTAGTTTGCTGTAGTGTAATATAATGTACCCAGTAGTTTAAGCATTGAGTAATTGGTTTAAATTGCTATAGTTGTTGTATTACTAGAACAACTTTAATTACCACAACAGATTACAATAATTCAAGTACGCACTATAGTATTTTTATATGGGGTTTATGTTTTTTTATACTGCAAATGATGCCAAACACAAATGAATCTGTGATTTTTACAGAAAAATAAAAAAAATAAAAAAATAAAAACCTGTGAAGAACTACTTTTATATGTTTGCATGTTGGTGATAGGCTGAAAGCATCAATACATTTTTCTTAGGTGATTTGTATTTGTTGTCACTGTTGTGGTCCTGAGCCTGTCCTTCAATGTGGCGGATTGCCACTCTCTATTCCCTTCTCCATATTTATGCGGCCCATTGTCAATGTTGCCATTAAGCATTAACTGAGATTGGAAATGTGAATCGGGGAATGATAGTGTGTTTCAGGAAATAACCAGCGGAGGCTTTGGGATCCATATTTACCATCCCTGACTCATTACCGACGTTATGGAAAGCTGCTAATTTTAGATAATGAGAGACACTTCTCACCAGGATTGTGGGTAGTCAGAGACAGATGCATGGGCTCTATGTGTGCATTTGCGTGTGCGTTTGGTTGAGTTGTGTGTTATGGGGCAAGAAGCAATTGGCGCCGTTCCTGTTCCTCTCCCAGCATGGCACGGAGCAGACATAAGCCACCTCCATCTGCCTATCACTGTACTCCTCCCTCCATCCCAAATGACAGATAAACACACAAGATGTTTCATTTAAATCATCAGTTTATCACTGCTCTGCTCCCTAATTAATGCGCAGGAGTGTGATGGATCTGCGGTCGAATATGGCACATCCAGTACAGTGGCTCTGATGGCTGTTCGGAGATGGAGGAGTGGGTTTGTAATGGCACCGTAGAGAAATGCGGATCTCCAGAACTCGGCGCACAGAAAGGGTGTAGAGTGAACTTTTCAACTCAAATGTAAACAAGGAAGGCACTGAACAAAACAACAAAAGGTGTTATTAGCTGCAATTAGCAAAACAACAGAGACCTGTTTCCCTGCTTTCGCACAATCTGCTATGTCGTGTTGTTTTTTTGTCTTATTTACATGGAAAAACATGTGCCATGCGGGGTGAACTATGTTGTTTTAACAGATTATCAGGTTTGGGTAGGTTAGCGCATGCTAAATATATCTGTAAAAACACCTGTTTCACACTTGCTTAAGAACAAGAAGTGTGCCGCTGCTCGCAAATACACCTTATCAAAGTCACCGCAACCATTTTGTTTTCATGTTTAATCAGGGTGCTAAGTGGTTTCGAGTCTCTGGTGTAACAAACCGTGTTAAATCCTTGCCCGAGATTTAATGAGGGCATACATTTATCCCTGCCTCTGAGTGTGAATTTTAAACACCTTAAGAAGTGCACACATGCTCTATATCAATCCAGCGTGCCAATGGATTTCATTTGCACATTTTCAGTTAAGGACAGTCTGTCGGATGAAAAAAAAAAAAAAGGAAAGGGAGAGGGAGGGAAAAGCTCAGGGCGAATTTTATAGCAGGTGTACACAGCACGTATAATAATCACTCTCAGCATCCGGTCAGGCACTAAAGAGTAATATTTTTTTAATGTGACGATTAAATATTATTTACGATAAGCAACTGTAGGTGGATAGATTAGTTGTTTAGGAAAATGTAATGATATAAAATATAAACAGGGCAATTAGGTGATTGATTATATATAATTACACACAGACACATGCGCACGCATGCACGCACGCACGCACGCACGCATGCACGCACGCACACACACACACACACACATTATACTATATAATGATTGCATATTCTATCCCCCTACCCCAAAGCACAACCCTCACAGGAAACATTCTGCATTTTTACATACTCAAAATACTTCAATGTGTAAAATTTAAGCAATTTTCAGCATGGAGATCAAAAAATTATCCCTTGAGTATCAAGGTCAGCATTTACTTGTATTGCTATACTTATGGAAATATTTGGTTCCCACAACAAAAGAAATACACAGAATCAAAATTAGAGAACAGCCTACAATTTATTACATTTTGACACTATTGTTTATCAATCCAATTTGGAGTTATCCTTATGAGTGAAACAGCAGTTTTGTTATACTCTTACTTTTTATGCAGGAGTTACATACATTCTGAAGCAGTATAAAAATGAAATGCATTATACAAAGAACAAAGATAAAATCTGGGGAACATTTTCAGAAAGATTAGTAATCTTGATCATCTGGTAATTTCTTTTACAGTATTATCCTATTTAACTATCAGCTGACCTTTTTCCACTGATATTACAAGATGGTGAGCCATTATATTTACAATGTCACTATAAACCATTCAAACCCCCAAAGGCTGGTCATCCACGAAAGACCAATAATTAAAACAAAAACAGAAAAAAAATAATAATTATTGATCAAACCTACAATATTTACTTAATGACACTAAAATAACACTATTTGGGGAAACAAAATGGCATATTCTTAATATTTTGTTCCCATAAAATTTACTTGCAAAGCTAACGTCTATTATAATTATAATTTAAGTACTTGCACAAAGTACAAAGACGATATATATCCAATAAATTATAAAAAATTTGACATGTTCTCAGATAGGTGTCCTGACAGACAGGTGCCATCCTGCTAACCTTTTTCCAACAGGCCAAAGTGTTGAGTAATGATAATAGTTAGATATTAGCCTTTATCCATATGGAGTCCAGATGGCACTGCTGTCTTGGCCTTTCTGCCAGTGTCCTCTACCCTAACAACATCAGCCACGTATGGACATCCGTCAAGGTGAGTGCTTACATATGCGAAAGGTAACACTATGCCATACGGTCAAGAACGAACATATCTCCAGATGTTATTTCTTTACTCTATCCAACTTAAATCTTAAATCTCATGATGATTTGTGTGAATTATTCAAGTAACTTCTCTTAAACTGTAAAAAATCAGTGAAACTGAAACTGTATCAAAAATCGAATATAGTGAGGTGACATTATTATTCTCAAACTTCAAACCTTAATAGCCAACTTATTACAATTAACATTCCATCACATAACTAAATAAAAGAAGAGAAGTGGAAGCTCATACGGTAGTTAACTTGTCAGAGTAATCTGAGTGCAACCCCGCAGGGAACCGGCCACTGGCATTCTCTGCCGTTTGGTAGAGGAGAGTGACTTTACATTTTGATTTAATAAGGCCGATAGGCATGGCCCAAAACAAGAATCAATCTTTACGAAGGCAAGTGGGGAAAAAATAAAGACAAACAGCACCGAGTGAAACAAAAATATGGCTGAAATATACAAACTGTTTCACTGTTGTCATCCAGTAAAAATTAATACAGTAATTCTTTTTAAATCAATATGTTTTTTTAGAAGCAATGAGAAAGGAGATAAAGTATTTAGTTGTTTTCTTTAAATAAACAAATAAATCATATATGTAATAGTAAGCTTAAGACTTTCACACAATACTGTATATATTAATATGATTGCAAATCCATGGCAAAAGGCTTTTTGCAGGTTAAAATAAAATAAAATAAAATAAAATAAAATAAATCAAAGATAGGAATAACTTACATTCTTATCATGTCCAGAAATTCTTAAATTAAAATATATTTACTTTGGATCAAAATTACATTAGATGTAAGTTTAATTTTCTGTGAAATAGTGTATAATAGAGCAAATTTGTGATTAAAAGAAGCACATCTGCTAACAGGAAGATTATCTTCAAAAAGAAAAGTAAC
>CAIGQW010005871.1:4275553-4289729 GCA_903798125.1 Danio choprae
TATATTATATTATATTATATTATATTATATTATATTATATTATATTATTGTATATTATTCATTCATTCATTTTCTTTTCGGCTTAGTCCCTTTATTAATAAGGGGTCGTCACAGCAGAATGAACCGCCAACTTATCCAGCATATGTTTTACGCAGCGGATTTTTCTTCCAGCTGCAACCCATCACTGGGAAACACCCATACACTCTCATTCACACACATACATACACTACGGATCATTTAGCTTACCCAATTCACCTATAGCGCATGTCTTTGGACTTGTGGGGGAAACCCGAGCACCTGGAGGAAACCCACGCGAACACGGGAAGAACATGCAAACTCCACAAATAAATGCCAACTGACCTAGCCAAGGTTCAAACCAGCAACCTTCTTGCCTATTATAACTTCTCGCCTATATTATATTATATTATGCTATATTATATTATATTAAATACTGTTTTTGATTGTTGAACTCTGCCATAGTTCTGCTATATAATGTATGCACATATTTAAATTTGCCATGCTGTGTCTGGTTATGAGTTTGGTTATGAGGGTCAAGTGTTATACTTGATTGGCCTTTGGCTCAAATGAGCAGATTCTAAAATGCAATAGTTGAAAGTTATTTCTGCTGCAACATACACAGATATGTCTTTTCAAATTGTGTCCTAGTACACTTATTATTTAACAATAAAACAAATCCCTTCCTTGACCTTACATGTAGTGATTGTACAGTGTGGTTAATGAATCACTGCCTTTAATGTGGAGTACTGTATTTCATTGCCCAAACTCCCCAGTCTCCACTGGTCCCATTCAGTCTCCTTCATGGCCACTGGTTCCATCCAGCCCCAAGTCTCCCTCATCACTGATTTTCACATGCCCAGTCTCAATTTGTCACTCATGGTCAAAGTCATACTCAGCCGCAAGTCTTCTTTTTGCTGATGGTCCACCTAGTCTCCTCCCCTCCTCATCTGCCAACAACATCCAGTTTCTCATTCTGCTCAGCTGCTCAAATGTACTTGCCATCTCCTGCCTGGTGTATTGGTTTTCTAGCCCAAGGTATACACTCCTGGTCCTAGAGAGTCAATGCTGCAGATTTTAGCTTTAACCACCTTGTCTAGAAGTTTCTAGAGAGTCTGAAGATCCTGGTCAGCTGGTTCAAGTGTGTTCATTAATAAAGGAGCTAAACTCGATTCACCTTGCTCACCTGTCTGTGTTTTTTTCCTTGGCTTTTTGGTGTCATTCTGGCAAATTGTCTACACTTGTCTACCTGGGCCTCCACCTTGTTTGTGTCCTCCTCTGTTGGAGGTTCCTGGCTCTTCTTTGCATCAATTCCAGATTGGCCCTATCTGGGCCTGTCGCTGTTCTGTTCCGGGCCTTCCTTGTTCTGTATCTTGACTATGTAGTGTTTTGCTGCTCTGTGTTCATTAATCTTCTTAATCTTAATCTTGCCTGCATCAAGTGTTTTCTTTTTTACTTTATCTACATATACAGTAACATGAATTAAGTTAAGTACCACAACTCCACATGTTCACAGGTATTTTTATAAGCTAAGATTTCCTCGCTTTCATTTAAAGAAAAATAACCTTCGTCCACATGACAACACAAAATGCACTGTGATGCATGTTATGGGCATGCTGAACCAATAGGTGGAGATAATGACACTTATGTCAATGCAAATGTGAGAACAGAGGCAGATTACCATCCCACGATCGAACAATAGAGAATAAGCAATTCATTTTCCGTGAATAAGAAAGGAGAAAAACAGCATGTATGCTGATGCCATAAGTAGAAAACTCTTGTAGTGTCCACACAACCACACTGTACCCAGAGTTTGGAAAATCTTTATATTGGTCAGAGTTTTTTTTTTAGAAATTTCGGTTACAGTCACCTGATATTGTGTTTTCATGTGAACAAACAGCGAATCCACGTAAAAAAAAGTGTGATTTTGAAAATACCTGTGTTCATGTGGACAGGGCCTAAAAATGCTCTGTGTCCACACTATTGTTTTAAATTGTTTCCCAAATGTTAGTCATCCACAATGAAATACTAAAAACACTTTTGTCTCTGAGCTGTGTTTGCAGTAAGGCATAAGATGTTTTAAGATGTATCATTTCAACCTGGCTTTTATTTTCTTTCCAGCTCTTTGAAATGTTTTTTTTAATGGGCTGACAAGTTGTTGTGCAAGTAACACATGAACAAAGTTACAAAAGCGAGTGAGAATATTGACTGAGAGATGTGTCAAAACAAAAGCTCTGAGTATATATTTCATGTCCTTTGAAGAAAAGTAATCTGAAGCATGCACAAACTGACATTAATCTTTAACAAAGCTGTCCAAACAGCCAGCATCCAAAACAACAGCTGTACAATGTTGTCCACCAATTTAGCTGAATTGGTCACATGATTTAAAGAGCCCCTATTATGGGTTTTTTGAAAATAGCCTTTCATGCAGTGTGTAACAGCTCTAAGTGAGGTGAAATATCCAACTAAGGCTTAAATTTGAAAGTGCACCGTGTTTAAAACTATTGATTCATTTATAAAAGAGTCGACTCATAGGGGTTTGAATGAATTGACATGATAATGAGTCTTTAGCCGTGCCGGTGTGATGTCGATACGGAATTTAAGCCCCGCCCATTTGTTGCGCATAGACCCAGAAAAATTTAAACCCCCGGCCCCGCCCAGAAACACTGTAGCAGATCCCGGTTAAATCATGACGCGAAGACAATGTTCTCTGAAGTGTGAGGGAAAGTTAGTGTTATTTTCCCTACCCAAACATGAGTTTATTTTTGCAAAAATACCTCAGAATTATGGCCCCAACCTTGTGCTGTGTTCCCGTCATTTTTCTGACGAGTGCTTCAGCAATCTACACGCTTACAAAGGGGGAATCGTCAGCTGTTTTTTTATAAAGGAAGGATCAGAAAAGATTATTGATGTATGGGACTTTGTCAGAGCTTGAAAGGAACTTTACAGTACACAGTTCATGGATACGTTTTTTCCTCCATTTCACAAGTGTAAGTAAGCGTGATTAAAATGGTTGCCTCCTTGTTTTCTCTAGCTTGCAAATTATGTATTTAATTGTGTTTTGTTACTTGTAACTGCTTGTACTGTATCTGGTTAACTCTTTGTATTCTCATATCGCGTCTAAAACCACATTAAAAACGCGATACTATTAATACTGAATGTGTGTCACTGTTTTTACTTATGGTTAAGAATAGAGCAATATGATGGTGGTAAACTATATTGCTTTAATGCACTCCTGCATTGGGCCCACACATACACTCTGCATGCACTCTTGACTACTTGCCGTGCTGGGCATTTTTCTGTCTCACACTAAACACAGTCGACCAATCACAACAGACTGGGTCATCGGACCAATCAGCGCAGATTAGCATTGCGCTAAGGAGGGGTTTGGGAGCAAATGAATCGCTGAACAAATCATATGGGAGTCGTTGGGATAATTAGGTAAAAATAAGTGAAGTTTATTTATAAACTAATTTCGAGAGGATCACGTGCTTATGATTGCTGCGGCTGGTCCCGCATTATCCAATTCATGATTCACCAATCAGACGATTCCTAAGCCACTATAAATACCCTAAGTTTCATATCACAGCCATCTTCGTTTTGAAGAATGCTTCCCGCTACAAACGCTCAAGCATCGCACCATTTAACCTATCGATACGGAAGAACAACCAAACAACACCATAACTTCAGCCAGAGCCCTGTTCTTCCCGAGACTTCAGCCGCAGCCCAGCGCCACCCAGCCTCGCCAGCATACAAGCAGGTCCACAAATCGAACCTGAGGTCCCGCAAGACGCAACCGGTGTAACACCGGCCCACCAGCTTTTCCTCCATCCAACCACAACGAGGTCAAAAAATCTTCTTCTCCATCTACTTCAAGCAACTACATACCTCTGACTCATCCTACACATCCTCAATATCCAGCCAACGAACTCTGCCTAAACACTCAGACGCCGGCATCCACGATTCCAAACCATCGCAATGAAGCCGAACTCTCCCCTACTGATCCACCCGCGTTACATAGCATGAATTAAGGAGAAACTTTGCCAAAATAACGACTCACCAACAAAGACTATACATTTTTATACACCTTCCGAAAGCAGAGACCTGCGTGACCAGAATGACACAAGCGTCATCAATTAATACTGGCATCTATTACAAGATAATAACAAAATAAACTCACCTCACAAGCCTCCCGCCTGTCCACAGATCCATAACCTTCCAACAGCATGGATTAATTCGACTACACGGGGTCCAGGCAATCCAATTGCGTTAAACATCAGTCTAAAACCCATTTATATATCAACAAACAGCCCCGGAAAGCACTGCAGTCACCCAGACTAGTCACTGAAGCGCGTACAATACAGTAGCGTTTCTAAGATGTAAACAAATGCCACAAAATGGCCACCGATCTTTTGATTGACAGTTCATTCAACCAATAGCTGAAAGGAGAAGCGCCATCGTCCAAAGAGCTCCCAGGGCCCAATAGTCCCGCCTTCTCTCTTGAAAGTTTTGAATGACCCAGTTGCAAACGACTGGTATAATGACTTCGGTCAGATATGCTCGTGATTCTAATCATGTTAAGATTGCAAGGGCAATGCTGTTTAAGCATGGTTTAAATTAAATGGTGTCACCATTCTTAAAAATTATTGATTAGACGACGGCAGTTAATTTATACATTATTTTTATTATTTATATTAACTATATTACGTATATAAAAAATATAAAAAAAATAAAAAATAAACATTTTTAACCTTCTGAAAGACTAATTTGTATAAGTATAGAAGTCCTATCATAAGCCAATGGTGACTTGCGTCCATACACATGAGCGTCACAAGCCACAAAGTGTCATAAGCAAGTTTACAATGGCAAGTCAGTTGGACGTGAAAACGGCAAAGAAACAAACTCCCCGCTTGACTGCTGTGACCAGGAGGAGGATGTTCCTGACAAATGGAGTAATGTTTCATCCATTGACTGGGCAATAGATACAATTGCATTTTAAGCAATTTCAATATCACTAAGGGGTTTAAACTCCAATCCACTATCACTTTACCTACTCAGTCTTCAAGAGGTACTTCCAGGACCACTTGCCAAGCCACGCCCCATATCCTCAGCTCTCCAACCATCCACCATTCTGTGGGGGAACGAACACCCACCTCTGTCATCCTTGCACTCTGCGATAAGTTATCATACCATGCACTAACAAAGCGCTTCCATTCACAGTTGCTCATGCCCCTTTTTAAGACTCTTCACACTGATATCAGCTAAAACAATTCATCAAGTCTGCCGTACATTTACCTTGTTATAAAAAATCATATTTCTGATTCTCTCTTGTTTCTCATTTCAGAGATTATGATACCCGGATCCAGAAGTTACTTAGAAATCATACTTTGAAACGTTAAACTTCCCCCTACATCACTTCTACCCAACTCCCATATCTCCCCCGTCCCCTCCACCCCCCACAACCTATTACACTCCACATTCACTCTAAATGCTTAACACTCTACGCAAAGGATACATTTCCACTCACACAGCCCACACCCTCTGCCATGTTCACACTAGCCTTTTTCGTTTTTTGACATGTTCTGAACTAACACCAAATTTCAACCCCACAATCCACCCCACCATATCTGATCTAACTTGCAGGATAAAGAAACTATCTTTCTTTGTTAAGCAAGCAAAACAGATCAATTATGCAAAGGACATTCTATATACATATTTGATATCCCCTCCCCCACACACCCATTCCAAACCCTCTTAGCATTCTTACACTACAGTAGAGCAATACCACCTCATGGAAGCCTAGCTGATCCTCTCCAGCCGACTTCCACCCACATGAGTTTCTAGGCATAAGCACAACTCTGCCTTCTCCCCCTATTCTCCCTCCTACTAATATAGGAGCTCTTTCACTACCGTCCCCCTTTTTTCTTCCTTTTAACTTTCCCTCCAAACTCGAACTATCCCATACTTCCATTCACTCTCGTTCACCACAGCTCGGACCCACTTAAAGGTTGCCCCGAGTTTTAATTGCTGCAGCAGTGACGCTCTAAAAGAGCTCATATGCACTTACATATTCCAAAATACTACTATCGTCACACTCCCCCGCACTAATATAGCAGTAAATGCTTCTGCGGGAGCGCATTGCCTCCATACGAACTAACATTGCACCTGCAGCAGCTCCGCTGAACCAATCTCTTGTAGCACCATTTTGCCACGATGCCTTAGATGCCCCACTGAGCTACACTCACACATTGCATCACTGCCGCAACAGTGACGCTCTAGCTGAGCTCATACACACGCCATTTCGATATACCACTACTGACAGCAACCCTGCGGGAGCACACATAACTTAAATACCGACCACTACTACACCACTACAGCTCTGCAACTGCAGAGATGCTCCGCTGAGCTACACTCACCCATTGCACCACTGCAACTGCAGTGGCGCCCTAGCTGAGCCCTTAGTCACTTTCATATCTACATTTCACTACTGACTGAATTTAACATTCCTGCGGGAGCACTCTTTACTCTCCAATACCGATCACCACTGCACCTCTGCAACTGTAGAGGTGCTTCGCTGAGCCACATTCACCCATTGCACCACTGCAACTGCAGTGGCGCCCTAGCTGAGCCCTTAGTCACTTTCAAATCTACATATCACTACTGACAGTATTTAATATTACTGCGGGAGCACTCTTAACTCTCCAATACCGATCACCACTGCACCTCTGCAACTGCAGAGATGCTCCACCGAGCCACACTCACCCATTGCACCACTGCAACTGCAGCGGCGCCCTAGCTGAGCCCTTAGTCACTTTCATATCTACATATCACTACTGACCATATTTAATATTCCTGCGGGAGCACTCTTAACTCTCCAGTACCGATCATCACTGCACCTCTGCAACTGCAGCGATGCTCCACTTAGCTTCACTCACCCATTGCACCACTGCAACTGCAGTGGCGCCCTAGCCTAGCCCTTATTCACTTTTATATCCACATATCACTACTGACAGTATTTAACATTCCTGCGGGAGCACTCATAACTCTCTAATACCGACTACCACTGCACCTCCGCAACTGTAGAGGTGCTTGCTGAGCTACACTCACCCTTTGCACCACTGCAACTGCAGTGATGCTCTAGCCAAGCCCTTATTCACTTTCATCTTCACAAATCACTACCGACAGTATTTAACATCCCCACGGGAGTACTCATAACTCTGCAATACTGACTACCTCTGCAACAGCAGAGACGCTCCGCTGAGCCTATTCTCCCACTGCACCACTGCCGCAGCAGTGACGCTCTGCCTGAGCTCGCACACACTTCCATTTATCCATTCACTACCGACACTCGCCACAGCAGGTAAATCGCCTCCGCGGAAGCATACTTGCTTTTCAATATTGACTTCCATTGCACCTCTGCAACAGCAGAGACGCTCCGCTGAGATTCATTTCCCCTCTGCACCACTGCCGCAGCAGTGACGCTCTGCCTGAGCTCACATACACTTCCATTTAACATGCCACTACTGACACACTCCCCAGCACTGCCACAGCAGTTAAAACGCCTCCGCGGAAGCATATTCACCTGTTATTATTGATTTCCATTGCACCTCTGCAACTGCAGAGATGCTCTGCTTAGCTTAAGTCCTCTGCACCACTGCCGCAGCAGGGACGCCCTGCCTGAGCTCACTTACACTTCCATTTATTTATACTATTACTCTCCCCAGCACTGTCACAGCTGTTAAAATGGCTGCGTAAGAGTTCTTGGATACTGACTTCTATCGCACCTCTGCAGTAGCAGAAACCCTCCGCTGAGCTTATCCTGACATTTCATCACTGCCACCATAGTCTCTCTAGCAGAGCTCATACACCCTGCAGTCAAATTATTACATCCGTAATAACACACATAGCATTTGCAACATCGGCTGCCAGTACACCACCTCAGTAGCAGCGATCACTCACTCTAACCTAAACATTCACACTCTGCACTGGTTCCATCTTTGCTCCTGCAAACCCTCTCCTGGTACCATCTTTCTAATACTTTCCATTCAGCAGCCGGCTATTGCTTTGCCGGTTATTGCTTTGATCTTCAATACGCGGCTGCTGTCCCGAGCTAATTAAGGCATCTTGGGGAGTTCTCGAGATCTACCTGAGCTCAAACTCCCCTCTCGCATTGCAAACGGGAGGGAGCCCCGGGCTCGAGGATCTATGAGCTCAGGGCTCTCTCCCGGGACAGCATGCCAAACAAGCTTTATAACCAATCATCAGCTAAGTGTGAACTCTTGAAGTGAAGTTTATTTATAAACTAATTTCGAGAGGATCACGTGCTTATGATTGCTGTGGCTGGTCCCGCATTATCCAATTCATGATTCACCAATCAGACGATTCCTAAGCCACTATAAATACCCTAAGTTTCATATCACAGCCATCTTCGTTTTGAAGAATCCCCTCTTCCACCCCTACTCCTCCTTTCCTAGATGGGTGGCACGGTGGCCCAGTGGTTAGCACTGTTGCCTCACAGCAAGAACGTCACTGGTTCTAGTCCTTACCAAGCCAGCCGACGTTTCTGTGTGGAGTTTGCACGTTCTCCCCGTGCTCACATGGGTTTCCACTGGGTTCCCCGGTTTCCTCCCACCGTCCAAAAACATGAAACTTAAGTTAATTGACTAATCCAACTCGGCATCTAGACATGCTCCTAGTAAGTAGTCATCTCAAGAGCAATCACTATCTGTTCATTACAGTAATAGAGTTCTCGAGATCTACCTGAGCTCAAACTCCCCTCTCGCCTAGCAAACGGGAGGGAGCCCCGGGCTCGAGGATCTATGAGCTCAGGGCTCTCTCCCGGGACAGCATGCCAAACAAGCTTTATAACCAATCATCAGCTAAGTGTGAACTCTTGAAATGCATATTACAAGACAATGAAAGTGTTTTTTAACCTTGCATGCATATCAGACTGTTGTTGGAGACCCCCAAAACCAAAATATGACCCTTTTTAATGCATATCAGGGGCTCTTTAAAATGTGTGTTAGGTTTTTTTTCTTTCTGTAAACCTCCATTTCAAGTCAAAGTCAAGTTTTTTTTTTTTTTTTATTGAATCCAAGTGTTTTCAAAACTATTTATTTACTTGGCCAAAAAGGAGAGAAAAATATGTGCTTTTAAACGAAAGCCTGAAAGTGTTAACATGAATATTATCAATAAAAACAGTATTGACAAATATTAGGTTTTATTATTATTTTTTTCATACATTTATAACCGTACAATTCTTAATTAATATTACAATTGAATACTTTATTACTGCATAAGATGGAGTGCTTAAGAATTTCTTAATTTTTTTTGGAATAACTTAAAATGAAAGAACGTAAATAACATCAAAAGTAAATAACGTTTATGGATATTTGAGCTTAACATGCCTTCCTCACTAATTACTTCCATTTTGTTAAAAAGAGCAGTGTGAACATATGGCTAAACCTCTCTTTTTTGTGTTTGATGGAATAAATTGGTAAGGGATAACATGATTTTTAGCTGAACTATTCCTTTAAGTAAGCACATACTGTTACTGTAGAATAGAAAAAAGCTTTGTCAGATTTTGACCCAGATTAAATCAAAGGACATGCAGTTGTTCCTCTATACCACACACACACACAAACAACTAATTATATGTCCACCACCAATATTCCCACAGGAACACTACAATAAGCAGTTCTGCAGTGAGGGAAAAAAAAGATGCCACAAGGGAGAATTTCTCTTTCATTGTCAGAACTATAATAACGTTATCTTCCAGCAGAAGCTTTATAATCATCACTTCAGTTTTCAAGTTTACCCATTCAACCCCAATTCACTCACAGCAATAGTTTCACAATGCCTGTAATCAAACCTACTGCAAAGGACGACAGAAAGCCATGAATTGAGAACAGAGATATCGCAGCACGCAGAGGCCATTCCTGTAAACACTAGTTTGAGAAAGTGCCAAAGAAACAACACGTTTGGAATTGAGGTTTTTTGAATGGGAGCCAAAGTCTATAAGGACAGTTTATTCACCAGGTTGGAATAAACAATGTTGATACCGAGGGCTGTGTTGCCTTTGGGAATGTATATCTACATTCAAAGGCTCTATTTTAGTAATAATATACAAAAACAGTATAGTTTTATAAATTATACACCTGCCTCGATACTAAAAACCTCTATTTATAGAATATTCCCCTTTGACTTTGCGGAAGAGCTGGAATTTAGTCTTCAATTCCAACAATAGGCTACAAACACAAATGCATCTCACCTTATGGACACATGCGATTATCCATCTCATTTCCGTACAGAAGGGGATCCCATTAATTTTTAGAATGAAGTAGACAGAATCTTAGCTTCTGTGTCCTGGAAAAGCAATAAAAAGGGAGAGTTAAAAATCCTCAGTTACTTTGGAATGAATTGATAAAGAGGAATTCTAGATATAGAAAGAAGGGGGAAACAGCCATTGTAAGGACTTTATTGTGGACATTATAGGGCAGAGGGAAATTTTACAGATAGTTGAAGGCATTATTTGCCTCAAGTGCAGATTTTTAAGTTGAGAATCGAAAGGTATTGCTGTCAGAAAATACACAGCTACAGAATGCGTTTTCCAATTCTTTAACATGCACATTTATTCGATAATACTGAGGAAATTCATAAATAAAAATAAATATGCAAAACATGAGTTTGTTTTTAGGTTTCTTATCCACAGTAATCCTAATACTGTCAAATCTTGGAACAATTTTAAAATGGTTATTTTTTTCCATCTTAAAATATTTTGATTTAATACTTGATTTTAATATAGTATTATGCTCACCAAGGCTGTATTTCTTTTTTCATAATCAATTACCAGCATAACAAATTGATAAAATTGTATAATAAATTAGGTTTATAAAAATAATTAAGTGAATGAAAATAAATTAAAGTTTTTAATTGATAATATTTTCCAGTTGTCAAGGGTGCTTGTTAAACATTCACAAGAGAGACAGTTTAGGAGTCTAAAGAGCAAATTTAATAAAATCCTACCAAGCAAAACAAGCGGCAAACACCTCAAAGCAATGACGAATATCCAGACACTGCACTGAACACAAAGGGGAACTTAAACACACAGAAGATAATTAACTAATTGCAGACAGGTGATGGTGATGTAATTAACTAATGGCGGGAAACGAAACAACGGAAAACTAGGTCAAAGTAAATGCTTTGAAAACCAGAACAATGTCCATAATGTGATAAGAGTATTAATGTATTGTTGTAAAGTAAGTAGCCTTGGTGAATATAATAGTATATTAAAATCTCATAGGTTAAATTACATTTTCACATATATTTTCTGTAGTTCTCATAACAACATATAAATTGCAGCCCTGCAAAAATGAACCCAGTGTCAGACTAAGAACTATTTATTTGTTACATTTATGTTTGATTTATTTTTATGTCATAAATGTTCAAAAGTCTTGTACAAAAAAATACAATAAAAAATATATAATTTATGATTAATTAATGTGGGGCCTCACGGTGGCGCAGTGGATAGCACGTTCGCCTCACAGCAAGAAGGTCACTGGTTCGAGCCTCGGCTGGGTCAGTTGGCGTTTCTGTGTGGAGTTTGCATGTTCTCCCCGTGCTGGCGTGGGTTTCCTCCGGGTGCTCCGGTTTCCCCCACAAGTCCAAAGACATGCGGTACAGGTGAATTGGGTAAGCTAAATTGTCAGTAGTGTATGAGTGTGAATGGCTGTGTATGGATGTTTCCCAGAGATGGGTTGCAGCTGGAAGGGCATCCACTGCGTAAAACATATGCTGGATAAGTTGGCGGTTCATTCTGCTGTGGCGACCCCAGATTAATAAAGGGACTAAGCCGAAATGAAAATGAATGAATGAATTATAATTAATGTGATTTTAAGATTACTATGCTCACCAATGCTGCATTTATTTTATTACAATACAGTAACAAAAGCAATATATTACTATTAATACTGGTAAATAATAGAGCTATCTATTTAGAATTTACTATATATTCTGTTTTTGAATATATTTTAATGTAACTTATTTATATCATGACAAAGCTGAATTCTCATTCATTACTCATCTTCATTCTTCCAGTGTCACATGATAGTTCATAAATAATGGTACAATTTATTTTGTCTTACATTATCACACAAAAATACTTTCACCCTTAAACTGTTTAATGCAATCTTAAGCGTTATATGAACTAAAATATAAAATAATTCATATCCATCCAAAACAGTGTGCTCTACTATCCTTCTGCTTAATCCCTGATTTATCAGAGCTCACCACAGTGGAATGAACAACCAATTACACTGGCATGTGTTTTATGTGGTGGATGCCCTTCCAGCTGCAAGCCAGTGTTGGGAAACATCCATAAACTCTCTCATTTACACATGCACACATGCACACACACACACACACACACACACACACACACACACACACACACACATTCATTCACTACAGTCAATGTTGGTAACCAAATTAAACTATAAAATATTAAACTATCAAATTCACTTCTTTTGTTATTTAAACATCTATAATGTGAACAGATGAAAATTCTCAAAAAAAAAAGCTCTTCTTTTTGCCTCTGACTCAATGTATACTCCACAATAGTTAATTATGACTCAGTTGTTTTGGTACTCCATATGCATTACATCGCATGTCATTTATAATTAATGGCTTTAAATAGAGAAACCCGGATCATTCTAAGAATCCATTCCTACAGCAAGTGAAGCATTCAGAGCATGCAGCTTATTGAAAACACTGCAATACTGAGCCAGAGCCAAACCATCCATTCATCATTCTGTTAAGACCCTCCGTTTTTCCTGCTACAACAAACCACTGATCTGCATTCAAAAAGAATATACGGAAGCAGCAATAGGCTCATAGCTCTGAATCTGAATGATTCTTCAAAATATTTATTACAAAAAGGTCATAATTTAATAATTGTCCTGAAATACTGTATATTCATCGTCCCAAGACTGAGTTGCTCGACTTGTTGGAATGTATTGTGTGATGTAAAGTTATTAGTAGATCAAGCAAACACAGTGAGAGGTGAAAAGGCCAAAGAACTGACATCTGTAATCAAGCACCTGCATAAGCGTCTGAAGCGCTCCGCCAAACACATCACAACCTGTGGGCAACCCTGCATCTGTGTCTGATGAATCAGCCTCATTAGAGCCAAAGCTAAACCATGTCAAATCTGCAATGCCTTCGCTAAAAATGATCGGGATTATATGGAGCAGAGAGAGAGAGAGAGAGAGAGGAAGCTGGGAGCAAAAATGATAACGTATGTTGCTAGAAATTAGAGAGTTACTCTGCAACAAGTCCTATTCACACAGGATGCTAACAGTCTGTTTGGTGACCATCTGAAGCATATGGCATGCAAACTGGACAGCACTTTCTTAATCTTGTATGCTTTATTCTTATCGGCTGATTTTATGCAGGTCTGTCTAGGGGGGAAATTGTGCTAACGGCAATTTGCAGAGAATGCTTTTCATCACAAAAACACTTTCATTTGCCAGATTTTTTTTACTTTAATGTATTTGGGGGAAAAACAGGCAGGAATTAATAACATCCTCTGCATAAACAGATGCATTTATACAGTTTATTGGCATCCTTTCACTCAAGAAAAATTACAGTAAGAGCTGAGTGATATGATATGATGCATGAACGTGCATTGAACACATAGCAAGCAGTTAGTCATCATTACAAACATACACATATCTGTTGCCTGATTACAAATAAGTGCAGCCAATTTCACAATATACACATTAAAATAATAAAAGATACTTTTATGTCTCTTTGAAGTAGCGCTGAATAAATTTATAATCTGTGTTTTGCATTCTGACAACTGTGAAGAGATGACTGGCTGAGAAGAGCTGCTCCTTTTTAAAGCTCATCACACACTGGACACAAAGCGCAGATCTGCATTTTTTAAACTTATAACAATTGCTTTCAATGAGTGTACTGTATGCACACTGGTGCCTTCATTTGGCATTTTTCCACATCCCTTACCAACATATAGAAATCAACGTAAACATGTGGTGTGGCTCAGTGGGCTTTAGTAAAGTCCTTTTATTCAACATTGCCTTTAATTTCCCTGCCTCTCCTGTTTTCATAATAAGAGTCTCACACAAATATTCATTCATTCATT
>CAIGQW010005871.1:4294729-4308637 GCA_903798125.1 Danio choprae
TCCCAGAAGTCTTTGCACTCATCAACTCCTGCCACAGCTGACAATCATCCGGAGACTGACACACACACACACACACCGCTGAAGCACATTGTTACATGGACTGTATATACACACCTGTTTCCCATACACATTGCTGAGTCTTGTCTAGCTGTTGCTGTCATTTTGTAAGCGATATCCTTGTTTTTTGTCTTCCTGTGTTTTGACCTTTGGACTGTTTATATCGTGTTTGATTCTTTGTCGACTGCCCTGAACTCTTTGCTCCCCCTCCATTGCAACAATATGAAAACAGAGAAAGGATTTAATATCAACCATCTCATAAATAGATGAGTGTTTGAAGTTCATTGGTGTCCTTTCACTTCAGGTAGCAAGAGCTGAAAGGTATGACATGATGCATAAACGTGCATTAAATACATATATTCAGTAGTCTACATGTGTGTATTAAAAACATAAGCAGTACATTTTACAACATACATGTTAAACTAACAAACAGTGCTAAAGATAGTATGCTATGTATAAAACAATTTAAAAATAACAGCCTAGAATGCACTGGTCAAAGGTGTGCAGTAAATATATACATAAAAAAAAGGTTAACAGAAAATGAAAGACATTAGCAGTCGAATGCAAAAAAAAAGGTCTGAAGATGCATTTATAAAGTTAAAAATTATGAATGTGTGAATGGGTATGTATGGATGTTTCCCAGTGATGGGTTGCAGCTGGAAGGCCATCCGCTGCGTAAAACATATGCTGGATAAGTTGGCAGTTCATTCCGCTGTGGCGACCCCAGATTAATAAAGGGACTAAGCCGAAAAGAAAATAAATGAATGAATGAAAAAATATTTCAAAAGTGTAATATATGACCTGCTGCACAAGATGCACACCTTGTCATGAATGCAATAGTCCAAAGCATCCAGTATCTTTACAAAGCATCTGTTTGCATAAAAACACAGAAAAACTACTTTTTGCTTCGAAAAGCACAAGACACAATCAATGATTGGGGGTGGGGAGAGCATTAAAAGGCTTTGTTTTGTGCATCATTCTCATTCATTCATTTTCCTTCGGCTTAGACCCTTTATTCATCAGGGGTCGCCACAGCGAAATGAACCACCAACTTATCTAGCATATGTTTTACACAGCTAATGCCCTTCCAGCTGCAACCCAGTACTGGGAAACATCCAGACACACTTATTCACCACATGTCTTTGAATTGTGGGGGAAACCGGAGCACCCAGAGGAAACCCACACAAACACGGGGAGAACATGCAAACTCCACACAGAAATGCCAACTGACCCAGCCGGGACTCAAACCAGCAACCTTGCTGCTGTGAGGCGACAGTGCTAACAACTGAGCCACCATGTTACCCTTATGCATAATTTTGACATTCGTTATATTTTTAAAGAATGCAGTGTCTTATAAAAACATTTAAAAATAGCCACCTAAAACTTTTATATCTAGAAAAACTCAGCAAAAGCACATTCTTGGGTTCAAAGGAAAATGATCAAAATGCAAGTTATCTTTTTAAGGAGACACCACATTTCTGGAACAATTGATGAATGGAATACAACAAACAAGCCAAGATGTGAAAGACATTTGTCTTTTCATTTTTTCATCTTCTAAGCCTTTTTGAAGATGAAATCAATTAAGTTAATAAAATCTGGAAATAAATACTAGTTTTAAGCGAGTTAAATATCCACAATCAGAATGTTTTTTTTTCAGTGTTGTCTGTGACCTTTTTGATGAGCAGAAAATAAAAGGATGCAAGAACAAAACAAAAACTATGAGTAATCACCACACGCCGTACACAAGGTCTCTTTCTGTCTAAACAAGCGGTTCCTGGCCAAAATAAAAGCTGCAAATAACTTACTGTTGTACATTACATGAGGTCTGCACTAATGAAATCTCTAAAGGGTCTGATCGATCGATCCTTCAAATCTAGCTCTTCACATGCTGGGCTTTTCAACCAAACCAGGACTCATGTTAACACTTCACTGTAACCCTATTTACTCCATTTGTGTATTGTATGTCCCCTGCAGCGGTGCCTCCAAGCTGTTTCATGCCCTTCCTTATCCTTCAATCACTTCCCCTCCTGATAAAATCTCCTTCGAGACCTCGACCCTCCTCCAGCAGGTGTAGTCTTAATGACGCTTTGATGCCATATGTCAGATTTCATCACTTGCTGAGTGAAGTGACATTTTTCTCAATCACTTCAAGCAACTATATTACAACCGGACGACACTCACCTCTTTAGACACAAATATATCTGCTGGAAAAGTTTATATCCCAATGCTGGTTACCAGTTGTCCTCAAAAATAGAAAGGTGACAACAGGGCATTGCTTAATTTCCATAACCTATAGATATGAGAAGTTATTTATGAGACTCAAATGTTTCAAAAGATGATAAGCTGTTTCTATCTATCACTATTTATGTATTTATTTTGCTCAAAATATTAACCAAAAACTGTAAAAAGTTTTTTTTGTTTCTAAGTAGGATCCCTTTAAACAATTTGTGGTGATGATGGTGACAGTGGATTGTAGGTTTGGAGACTTTCTGACCTTAAAACCTAACTAACTTCCGCAATTCTCCAGCTGTGATTGTTGGACCCCTAACCACCTTGAAGAGATAAAGACAGACATCCATCCTCTACCCATACCTGTCAACATTGTGATGTGAAAATAATAGATCGGCTGAGTGTAGATGTTACTGCCACAGAAAGATCAAAAATACAGGAGAAATACAAAGAAAATATTTAAACAAGATGATAGCAGGATAAAATAGTCAAATATGGGATAATCCCAGGAAAGGGGTTGACAGGTATGTCCTCTACCAGTCTGATTCATAACACTTTCAGTTGATAGAAATTCTTAAATATTTCATTAAAAGAAGAAATGGGCAGCTTTTTAGCATAAGTTTAAACTATTTTTATCAAAAGTGCCAATATTAGCGGAGGGCACCATACAGTATGATGCTATTGAGAAGTTATGTATGACAAATACATCTGTCAAAGGTAGGCTGTGATTTCTTTATACATGTAACTATTCCCTGTGTGGCAGCCTTAGGTTGCAGGCTACACCACTGACAGTTCTGTTATTAACACTGTCACAAATTGCTTTCAGTAAATTGTAGTTACCAGGGTGCACTTGTTAAGGTTGGTAACCAGTAATAACGGTGTTTAGTGCTGGCATGACATGAGATGTTCAGTTTGTTCATCAGTCTAAGTACTGGAATAGCAATAAACATTGTGTCACAACCAAGATTGAATGAAAACAGAAATAAACTGGTGAGATAACTGGATGCCCAACGTCCTTTAAACCATCTGTGGACAATTTAGTAACCACTACAGCAGGCAATTCATCTGCCTGAGGCACAGCCTGCAGAGAAAACAGGAGCCGCAGTACTTCTCTACACTTATCCTCCATCGCCTCTATAACCACATACCTGTTTGTTATGTACTGCAATTGTTAAATATAATGGAAGGGCGGGGGGAAAGTGTAAGGAAAATAATCTGTGCAACAAAACACCGGGTGCAGTAAAGCAAGGACATGCAGAGGTGTGTATTTAAATTGCAGGCCTTTTTTTGTATAAATGTGTATATATTTGTATAAAATCCGTTTGATCTGTTTCCTGTTTTTCAATTTATTTGTTATTTAATTATTTTGTACTTTATTATGATAATTGAATTGCTTGTCTAATTAAAATTAATTCTAGAACTTAATATCAACTTATTAAGAGTTTAACCAAAATGTAATTAATTGGAACCCAATGAAGTTTAGATATGTATTTATTAAATTATTATTATTATTATTATTATTATTATTATTATTATTATTATTATTATATTATTATTACTGTAATTATTATTATTTTTACTGTAGCATTTATTGCTACAGTAATAACATAAAAACCGATCTTTTATTTTGACAGATTGAAGGAAGACACTTTAATTTCTGTGCATCTAACACGTCTTGTTTTCAAAAGTGTATTGTGTAGGACTGAAAATATAAAATCTGTATCAATTAAACATAAACAATTGTGCAGAAACTAATATATATTTATTAAATATAATATTTTTTTACACATCTTTCACGTAATGAGAGAATCTGGGCCCCATGTAAGGGTTTAGCATAATTAGCAGAGTATAAAACATTATTAGTACTCACCTTTAGTGAAAAGCCAAGCATGAATCTCATTGACTTTCTGCGGCAAGCCTGTAATTTATGCAGAGAGCTGTAAACATTTTCTTAATTAACAGTCTGTTGCCCTCACTGAAAGAAGTGCGACGGGGCAAACGAGCAGGGCATCGTGCAGGTCTAAAAGTGAATAAACGTCCTGTTTGGATCCCCCGGGACTGCCAGGAGCTCATGAGCAAGCAAGTTTTCAAAGCCCTCGGTTAAACTCCAGGTTTAATATGGAAATATCACATCAACAAGACAAGGCAATCTTCCAGCACTGCCAATACAATGATAAAAATGTTCTGTTCAACACAACAATGTTCTTATATAGATGGAAACACAAATATATCGCTTCCCACTCAAAAGTACAGAATCATGGAGTTAAGAAAGAAGGGATTTGAATGTGTTTTTGTGTGCATTTGACTTGTGGGTGTTTAAATGTCACTTATGGAGTCTGTTCATTATTTATTTATCTATCATTCAAATAAAGGGATGTATAAAAGTATTTAAGTCCAGCAGGGAGGGAAATGTATCTGAAAATTGATTTATTGTATGTTCTATGGTAAAAACTTGGTAATGTGTATATGGAACTTACCTTGTGTTATGGCACCTAGCTGCAATTTTAGTTTCGATAAATGGCATAATAAAATTGAGCCTGAGTCTGATATAAATATATATAGAAGCCTTTTTGTTGCCATAAAGAGAGATTTTTTAACCCCCCAAAAATATAAATGTATTCACCGTTAATTCATTCCAAGCCAAACAAAGTCAATGGCTAGTGGTTTCCAGCATTCTTTAAAATATTCAATTCAATTCAAGTTTATTTATATAGCGCTTTTTACAATGTAGATTGTGTCAAAGCAGCTTAACAAGTTCAATTAAAATATCTTCTTTTGTGTTCAGAAGGAAGACATTTAAAGGGTTAGTTCACCCAGAAATGAAAATTCTGTCATTAATTACTCACCCTCATGTCGTTCCAACTCCCTGAGACCTTCTTCGCAACTCAAATTAAGATATTTTAAATGAAATCCATGAGCTCCCTCATCCTCCATCGACAGCAATGTTCAGAAAAGGATCCAAAAACATTATCAAAACACATAGCAAGTGACTTCAGTGGTTCAGTTGTTATCTTCAAAAGTATCCTTTTCTTTTTTGTGCATCAAAAAAGTCAGCTGCAAGTGTAAATTCTAACCAGTACAGTCAGTCTCCACCTGATTGATGGCAATCGTAATACACTGAATTATCTAGTGTCATACACCTCCACATTCATCTGTATCAATTTAATTTTCTTTCTTAGTGAACAGTATGAATGACCATCTCACAATTTCAAAATGATTGGCATCTCGTGGCATTTGCAAATCCTGAGCAGAACTCCACAGTTCACCAGAGTACAGTTTCCAGACTTGTTTGTGAAGCTTTTGAGCATCTCCAGTTTGTATCTCATTTCAAATTTCAAAGACGTTGCAGTGTTAGCAGAATATTAAATACGGATCGTGTGAACGGTTGGAATCCTTAATTAATTTGTCTATTTATGATAAACACAATACAGATGTTTCTGACCCAACCGCAGCGGGCACGACACGGGTGATTCACGCAGAAGAGAAAAACATTTGAATAACCTTGACATTTCACTTCACTTAAATGCCAGCTGATTTTCTCAGCTGACTGTGGAAAGGAAAACAACAAGCGATATTTTGCATGAAAGATTGATTTCAAGTTCCAGCAATATACAGACTACGGCATAATTTTATTACTCCATGTCTTCCTGTCTGAAAAGCATCTGCGGGCTGTGTGGAATTCTAAAACCAAACGCATTAATCACACTTATGAGCAAAGCTAAACTCACAGAATAAAAATAAATAAATCGTGACCCTACAAGTTGCTGAAAGAACAATACAAGAAACAACATTTCATATACAAAGCCCCCACAAAACTAGCTGGGATTGTTGAGATGTGATTGAATATGACAGTCTAACTGAAAAAAGTTGGATTATATTTGTGTGTGTGTGTGTGTGTGTGTGTGTGTGGTTGTATTAATAGGTCTGAGTCTTGAGTAGTAGCAGGAGCAGGTGCTTTTGGCTGATTGAGTCATCTCTCACCCTGTGTTTCCCTGCAAGACCTTGTCCTTTACTCAGTAGTCCTGCGGCTCTGGCCCTATAGGCACACACACATACACACAAGCACATGCGCACATACACAAACTCCTAACACAACTAACAGTCAGGACCTCATCTCATTCCTCATTGCTTTTTTGTTTTTATTAAAGGGATAGTTCACCCCAAGCAAAAATGAAAACTGTCATTATTTACTCAGCCTTATGTCAATCTAATCTTGTAATGATGTGTTTTTATTGGTCTGTGGAATACAAAAGGAGAATTTCTTTCACAAATCTCTTCTCCATGCAATGGTAATCAATGAAAAAAAAAATAGCCATGACTTTTTATGTATGCAACAGGTTTTTTAAAAAGTACCAAACGCTAAACCATTTGGTGCTGTTGACTTTAAATTTTCATTAGATGTCAGTTACAACCAAACAATCCATACATTCAAAAAAAACTAAACTAAATGTGTAATAAAATGAAATGACACATGGAAAAAACAAATGGAACACATAACAGGGCACATAACAAGGCATGGAAAGCCCAGACAGCAACTGACCCTTGTCAGTGTAAATTAATATTAGCTGCTTCAGTCCCAACACATACATTACCAGATGATGAAGATGAAACCAGAGTGGTTTCAGCAAGACAATGATCCGAAACACAGCGAATGAAACTCTCAACTGGTTTCAGCAAAAAATAATAAAGCTACAGAATGACCCAGCCAATCACCTGACCTGAATCTAATATAGATTAATAACTAAAGATTCCTATAGTTACTATTGTTATTCAGCATGAATATTGAACAGTGTAATAACATGTTTCCATCACACAATTTATTCATTCATTTTCTTTTCGGCTTAGTCCCTTTATTATTCTGGGGTCGCCACAGCGGAATGAACCGCCAACTTATCCAGCATATGTTTTATGCAGCGGATGCCCTTCCAGCTGCAACCTATCACTGGGAAACATCCATACACTCATTCACACACATACACTACGGACAATTTAGCTTACCCAATTCACCTATACCACATGTCTTTGGACTTGTGGGGGAAACCGGAGCACCCGGAGGAAACCCACGCAAACACGGGGAGAACATGCAAACTCCACACAGAAATGCCAACTGACCCAGCCGGGGCACGAACCAGCGACCTTCTTGCTGTGAGGTGATTGTTCTACCCACTGCGCCACCGTGCTGCTCACAATTTATTCATTTCTTTTTTTATGAACAGAGGTTTTCCATCTCATCTTTTAAATGCATGTGAAACGTGCTAAACGCAGACAATGGGAGTGACTGACAGGGAGTTTCATTCAGGCAGAAGGCTTTCCCTTGCTCTGCTGCTCCCCCAGGTGTGAACAAAGGACAGAACTAGAGCAAATCCCCATGTGGCACAGGCTGATCTTTCTCAATGAGTTTAATTACTACTCTGTCTCTGGAGGAAAATGACAAAAGGTGATATTATTTAACATGTTTTTGTACATTCAAATTTTTGTTATCGAAAGAATGAGAATGTCATAATGAAACACTGCATTACAATGCCTAAAGTGTCAAAGATTGCTATTTTTAACACTTTTAATCATTGGTGTGTATTTATGCCTTTTTTGTGTGGTGCCATAGGATGTATGAAACTGCTTATTAGTATATACAAATCCAACTTCTACATTTGGTTACCATTTAATATATTAATATTAATAATAATAATAATAATAATAATAATAATAATAATAATAATAATAATAATAATAATGAAAACATTGTTCATAATTGACAAAATTTCACAATGAATAAAACATGAACTGTTTTGGATATTTAGCTATTTTAGGTATGTTAGGTACAGTGTTGCTGTCAGTGTTCGTCCGTGTCATCCTTTTGTTTTCGTCATGTGATTCCTTTGTCCTGTCTTGTCCATTTGTTTCACTTGTGTTCATCCCTTGTGTCTCGTTAGTTTAATCATCCTCTTGTCCATTTATACCCTTTCGTTTGTCTCCTTCGTTGTCCGGTATTTTGGTTGCTTTGGTTGTCTCGTCCTTGTCCCGTCTGCCTGTACCCAGTGTTTGTTACCAGTAGGTGTTTATTAATAAATCCGTTTTTGTTATTATATCCCGTGTTCATCTCAGCATCTCTACCTTCAACAACAAGGCGTTACATAATACCAGACCCAAAAATAGCGGCGTGCATTCCCCCGTTTTTCTTTTTATAGTCTGTTTTCCCCTCAGTGTTTTATTTTTTCACCCTCGTGTTTCCCTGAACCCCATCCACCTTCCCATATGTCGTCACCTCCTGCTGGAGCAGGGGGAGAGCAGCCCTGAGGACCATATCCGAGCGACTGTGAACAGCTTTCCGGGCGACGTGCTCTGCACACCCATCATCTCTCGCAGAGCACGATCGTCCAAAGATGGTCCTCGGGGCAACATTGCCGCAATTATGGAGTGGACACTGGCGAGTAAAAAATCTCTATTTACCGCCTTCCTGGAGGAAGATATCGTCAGTGCCACTCCTGACCCAGTGACCAGCCAAGCATCACTTTCCACCTGCAGGGAGCGCTTGCCAGAGCCCACCGCAGACGGAGAGCCACCCCCGGCCGATGAGCTATCGCCCCCTAGAGCGACGGAGCGGAATCGCGCAGAGATGGAGGAGCTTGAAACCCCGTCTGACCAGGTGTGTAAGCCGGCAACACCACAGAAATTGGGGAGTCCTGGCGGATACCCGCGAGACCAGCGAGAGACCCACCCACCCACCCTCTGCAGATGGACAGCGGCTGGACACTGGGAGGTTACTCATAGACTTCTGGGGCTATATTTTTAATCGTCCGCTGTTTCCAGACAGCAAAAATTTTCCGCTGTTTTCAGACAGCAATTTTCAACTGTTTCCATACAGTTTTTTAAATTTTCCTTCCTGAGGAAAACCCTAGCTCCAGGGTCATGAGTAGCTTCTCACAGTCCCCCAGAACTGCAGCCAGTAGGCCAGCTCTAGCACTGCTGCAGTCAGCCAGCCCCCCAGCTCGCCTTCTAGCTTCGGAAATGGAGCTCACTTGTGAGTGCTACCTGCCTGCGTCGCCCTCTGGAGGGTGTCACCCAGCGTCAGCTCCTGCAACCTCCGAGCTGCGGACTCCACCTCGGCCCTTCGACCCTAGGGCTCTGCGTTGGCTCACTCCTCTCTCATCTCCGTCGTGGGCCGTCCGCCCACCAGCTCCACCAGGCTCCCTCGTCCCTCCGGCTCCACCTTGGTCAGTCGTCGCCCTTCCTTCGCCTCTGGACTCCACTCTTCCGGCTGCACCTCGTCGCACCGTCCTACCGGCTGCATTGAGCTCCTCCTTCCCTCCAGCTACGCCTTGGTCCTCTGTCGCTCTGGCTCCTCTGCGGGCTTCCGGAACCCCGCCGTCGCCTTGCTCGGGTGAGCCGCCTGCTTCGCCCGGCCCTCAGAGACCTCGGCGTCACCTTCGCCCTATGGCTCTCTGTCCCTTCCTTGGGCTCCACCGCCATCAGCGGCGTCTCCCTCGGTTGGCCCCCTGGAGTCGGCAGCCACTCCTCCTCCATGGTCCCTCCCTTCCTCGACTCCGCCCGGGGCCGTCCTTCTGGCTGTGTCCTGGGTCCTCCTGCTCCAGTTCCCTTCCTGGTTTTCCCATAGACTCCTCCCTTGTACCCTTCCCTTCTACCCTCCGTTTTGTTGTTTCCTGTTGAAGGCGCGAGGACGCGCCTTCAAAAAGGGGGGGGTACTGTCAGTGTTTGTCCGTGTCATCCTTTTGTTTTCATCATGTGATTCCTTTGTCCCGTCTTTCCCGCCACTATCAGTGTCCATTTGTTTCACCTGTGTTCATCCCTTGTGTGTCATTAGTTTAATCATCCTCTTGTCCATTTATACCCTTTCGTCTGTGTCCTTCGTTGTCCGGTATTTTGGTTGCTTTGGTTGTCTCGTCCTTGTCCCGTCTGCCTGTACCCAGTGTTTGCATTGCAGTTGCATTGCAAAATACTTTTGATGATAGTGCATGGTCAAGCTTAGGGACAGGGTTAGAGTTAAGGTGTTGATTAAGGGATAGATGTAGGTCAACAATGTCATCACGGAACCTACTACAGATGTAATGCCATGCAGGTGTTTATAATATAAGGACAATTTAATTGTAAGTACAATACATATTGTGCGGGTCTGTTTTTTTATCTATAAACTAAGCTTTAAATGCTTAGTTTTTTCTGTTCAGTGACAAATCATTTGTTCTCATTTAAGGTCCTGCTCAGCTAAACTTAGCAGGTCCTGCAGGACGATAATTTTTTTTTTCTTTCTTATATTTAATTATTTATAATTGTATGTTCTAATGTCACAATTATTTTCAAAAAATAATATTAAAATTAAAACAAAATAAAATTAAATCCTGATCATTGTTACTCAGTGTTGTTGCATAGGAAAGATTTTTGTGAAAATTCTTTAAAAAAATCTCGGAACCCACTTTATATTAGGTGTCTGTATTTACATCAAAAAGATTAACCATGTACACTGTAAAAAATGGTTTGCCATCTCCAGGTTGAAGGAAAGTCCTTACCCCAGGTGGAGGAGTTCAAGTATCTTGGGGTTTTGTTCACGAGTGAGGGAAGGATGGAACGTGAGATTGACAGGTGGATTGGTGCAGCAGTAATGCGGTCGATGTACCGGTCCACTGTGGTAAAGAAGGATCTGAGCCGAAATGCAAAGCTCTCGATTTACCGGTCAATCTACGTTCCTACTCTCACCTATGGTCATGAGCTTTGGGTCATGACCAAAAGGACAAGATCTCAGTTACAGGTGGCTGAAATGAGTTTCCTTCGCAGGGTGGCAGGGCACACCCTTATAGATAGGGTGAGGAGCTCTGTCACCCGGGAGGAGCTTGGAGTAGAGCCGCTGCTCCTCCACATTGAGAGAAGTCAGCTGAGGTGGCTCGGGCATCTGTTTCGGATGCCTCCTGGACGCCTACCTAGAGATTACTAGGGGTTCCCCCCGGAGGAGCTGGAGGAAGTGTAAGGGGAGAGGGAAGTCTGGGTTTCTCTCCTAAGACTGCTGCCCCGGCGGCACAGCGCCGGAAAAGCGGTTGAAAATGAATGAATGAACTGTAAATAAAATATTGCTGCATTATTGTTTTTAGTCATCTCAACTCAAACTAAAAATCTACAGTATTAAAAACAATTGAGTAACACAAAACATTTATTATCATGACTTTTGTCATTACATTTTTAGTGTACTCATCGTTTTCATGCTGCATTGCAAAAACATTTTTGCTGATATTGCAGTGGTTTAGGGATCCTTAGAATACACATCATACTTGGAAGCAGTGCTGCTGAAAAAGTGAAAAGGCTTCAAGGCACTCCATTCTCTGTTCGAAAGGACACAATTTTTAAAAGTGCATTAAACTTGTGGGCAGTGTAACTTCTAAAGTATCCAGGTCCAAAAAAGTACCTGTTGCAAAAATAAATAAATAATAAAATTATAATAAAAAACTGTAAAAGCAACTTTTTTAAAACTCACTAAAGGACACAGTGGAAACAGAGTAGGCCTTCCACTTGAGAATGTTGTTGCTGAATATGTTTTGTTTATTCAGTGTAAAAAATAAATAAAAAAGTTAGACAAAATGACATCACTGAAATCCTCCTGCGCTAGTATTTCTATAAGTGGTGGCCTCACTAGACCATCAAGTGTACCTTCACAGAAACTGTCCAGAAAATATGGCATCAAGTTTATTTTGCAGTCCAAATGAACACTTTTTAATTGCATTACTGCTCCACAACCTTCATGTGATTCCAAGGTAATTCCAAAGCTTCTTGTCTTTCATGTTTGAGCTAATGGAGATTCACTGACTGTGGATCACATATGTCAATAGCTGACATCCAAAGAATCACAATCACCTCGTTTCCAGCTTTCTTATTTATTCAGCACAGCGTTCTTTCGAGCCGCTGAATCTCAGGAGTGGGTGTCGTTGAAAATAGCTCAAAACTGGCTTATTTTGCCAGATATAAAATGTTCTCCGCTAAAAAATCTCAGTTTAAAGTGCTTCTTTGACAGTTGCCGTGCAGACCCCACATGAGATGTATAAAGGAGCTTGAAACTTGACAGTTTTGTCAGGATTGCTATGGCAACCACGAAAGGGACTCATTATTCACTGATTTTTTTTTTTTTTGCATATAGAATCCTTGACTGAAAATAAAAAATAAACAAAAAATAATAAAATATATACTTAAATGTAATCCGCTTGATGCTTCTTAAACTAGTTCCTTAATCACTGCTCATAAAATAATTTCAGGCAATGCTACTAAATTGACACTCTCCAATTCTGAAATTAAAAGGCAGCTGCAAACATTGTCTTTATCTCCCTCCTCATGCTCATCCAACCTTTCTTTGCATTTAAATCTCAATAATAATATACCAATTTCACTCAGATATGTCCCATTACCCTTCTGCATAATTCTAAAATCATTAAATCAATCTTGTTAATAACTCATTAGCATCAGGATTTCAATATTGTTAAATAATGAAGCATCCCTTATTTCTTTCATCTGAGAGAGGAGCCTTCAGGACGATTCACATGTTGCGTAATGACGAGAAGCCCCGAGGAATATCACCGTTTAATTCATACGGTGGGACTAAGTGATGATTAGTGCAAATTCATCTGCAAATAAGAACTTTCCATATTTATGGGTTCTTATAGTTTGGAGCAGATGGTGATATTATGTATCAGTGAAAGAAAAGCTTAATTGTAATGCACATTAGCTTGTCATCAGGGTTTTTTCAATGAGATAACAGGGAGATGTGATGAAGCCAAGATGTTTTACAACTAATAGCTAAATAAAAAAATACTCAGAATGTAGATGGGAAACAAACTAAAAGAGAAATTATGTGGCAGCAAGAAAGCCATCATCCCCATGGAAACACATCACTGACTAAATTAACGTCTGCTTTTATCATGTCACAGATCTTACCGCCACAGATATGTCAGTGTGTATTCATTACAGCCATTCTTTTTTCTTTGTTGTAAATAATAGAAATACGGATAACACTTTATTAAACATGAGTTAGCATGAACATGAAATATTTTTTAACACATGAAACATTTGGTTTTGAAATGTTTTCATGTGAAATAAATGTAATTCTATGTAAACCAATGTGCAGAAATTTGATTACATGGATTTCAAATAGATAATGTTCCAAAACTAAACCTTTTACATATTTTATGTATTCCCCACATGATTTTAACATATGATTGCATGGATGAAACTCATAGTTTTTCCCCAAGGGTAACATTGAAAGATTCTTGTAAAATATTAATTTATCTTAGTTAATTTGCACATTATTTTCTAATACCTCACCAGACAAATGTTCTTCTGATTCTACTGTCGCTAGCTGTAAGGCTGTTGTGTGAGGACACTGGACAATGAAGTTGAGGATCCAAATGCAGTTTTATTAAGAGAATCATCTACCAAGCAAGGGTCAAAACAGGAACAAGCAGGTGTATGCAGAGTAATCCAAAGGATGGTTGCTAAACAGGTGAACGGCCGATACAGGCGGCAAATTACTTAAACAAAGAAACAAGGGAAAACACATCATAATGCTCACTAAACAGATAAACAAGACTGTGTGTGTGTGTGTGTGTGTGTGTGTGTGTGTGTGTGTGTGTGTGT
>CAIGQW010005871.1:4311459-4326067 GCA_903798125.1 Danio choprae
GTGTGTGTGTGTGTGTGTGTGTGTGTGTGTGTGTGTGTGTGTTTGTGCTTCAAATCTCTTTCCTCTCCGGTTAATGCATGACACCTCAGTGAAGGAGCATCTCATACCGTCTTCACACCCCACCATCCTCACTCCTGACATAATGACTGATGAAAATTCCTCAGGAATTATTCTTCATCTCCAGTGAAATAATGCAATTAGAGAGAGAAAGAGAGGGGGGAGAGAAAGAGAGAGAGGCAGGAAAGACCTGAGAGGAAGCAGCAACTACTGCTGCTGACAGCAAATTATGTCCCTGCCCCGACCCATAAGGTACTGATGCAAGACGATTTTTTTTCACTCTCTCTCTTCCCTTTTATTATCATCATGCTTGAATTATTCAGCAGGGCCCATTAGCATTAAGAGAGAGCAGGACTATTTTATATTTAGTCGGCTGTGTTGACTGCATCAACAGCTCTCTTCTGAGACTCTCTGTTAACAGTTCTGACAAGAAAAGAGAGCAGTGACTCAGAACTGACTGCAATTAAAGAGCGAGAAGGGAGATGGAAGACCTCTGATAGGTCCTTTTCCTAAATCATCACCGATTTGCGTAAGAGTGCATGGCTTACTGCGCATTCCTATAATGTCATCACATCAGCTGCAGGGAGAATTCTTTCTTTGTGCACTGACGTGATTGTTTAGTGAAAGCTTAAAGAGATGGCTCACCTGAAAATTACAATTCTGCAATTATTTACTCACCTTTATGACAGTTTGAACATGCTTGCTCTTATTCTCTTATCTGAAATCAAATAGAAGATCTTTAACAAGATGTGCCACTTTGAATGTGCAGGAAAATTCACAAACAGCAGCAGATAACTTCAAAAGTATACATTTCAGTGGAAAAAAAATATCATACAATTTTAGAAGACATGGATTATAGTGCACACATAAAATAGACTATTTTATAGTGATTATATATACTGTGTGTGTGTGTATTTTGTCCATATGCAGCTAATATAAAGTGTTTTTACACAGATAATTGCTGCTTGAAGATTTTGTTTTCCACTAAATAATAAAGGGTTTTGAATAACATGTAATTGAGTGTTGAAGCTTGTTTGCTTACTCATTTATTTTCTTTTGTAAATGCATGTTATTTATTTTATTGTTAACAATATATTTTTCTTATTGTGAACAATTCTGTCTACATTCTTACATGTGACCTACAATAAGGCAGAATACAAAGCAACTCACAGTACTGAAGGTGAACATTGTATAAGTTCTCACACTAACGTAATGGTTACTACGTAACCCTCATTCCCCAAGGGGGGGGACTACAATGCTATGTGGAAACTTCCACTATGGGGATTTCGCCAGAAACCACTCACTCTGAAGAGTAATAAAATGGGCCAATGAAATGCCAATGAGTTGGCGGTGTCAGCACACCCAGCTGGCAGCAATCACAATCAAATCGTTTATATAATGCCAGCTGTGCTCTGAAACATTACCTTTTCTAGCTGAAGAAGCCGAACTACAGCTGTCAGCGAAAGCGCAATCACTGTGGTGAAGGAACATAGCATTTCCGTTCCCCCCCTCGGGGAACAAGGGTTACGTATTAACCGTTACGTTCCCCAGCGGGAGGGAAACTACAATGCTATGTGGAACCTTACCACATCGCTGGTAAAAGGTTTGCCAGTCTCCAGCGTGAGCGCACCATCATCACTAGAGACGCAGCCCTTCAGCGTGTCCCTTGGCCCTTACTTACTTTACTTACCTGTGAAGCTTATTTATATTTTTTGGGGAGTCTTAAAAATACACCTAGTAAGTTTCTAGGAATTTTAAAATACGACAGTACGTTGGGAAGTGCGGAGCGATGCGGAGGCCACCAGCGGAGGCCAATGGGGAGACCTGGTGGCAAGAAGACATATGAACTAACCTTGAGAAGGGGGAGTACACATATGAAGGATGGTTAGCGGGGAGGGAAGAGACGGGCTCGCCTGGAGCGCGGGGACTATACCATAGCTAAGTGAAGCATATGGGATCGCCAGTGGGGATCGCGCATAGTAGGCACCTATACCCAGAACGCAAGCTGACCAAGTGGGCATGCCAACAACATAATGGGCCAGGCACCTGACTTCTCCGCTGAGTCAGATGCTGGGGGCCTCGGAGGAACTCTGTAGGGAACTCAACTGAACAGAGTAAAAAAAAGCGCATGTATCTCTGTGTTAGAGAGAAAGGCGCAGCAAGTGTGTTTCAACACTGTACCAAATTTCTCTTACGAAGACTCTTACGAATGTACTAAGTGTCGCCCAGCCCCCAGCTCTACAGATGTCTTTTAGAGAGGCACCGCGTACTTACGGCCAAGAGGAGGCGATACTCAATCAAGTGCGCTCTCACTCCCAGGGGACGCGGCTCACCCTGGCACAGGAGCGAGGGAGATGGCATCCACTTTCCAGTGGGCCAACCTCAGAATGGATACTGCACTTCCCGTCTGCCGATCATAACAGAAAAGGAGCTGCTTAGAGTCGTAAGCTCTAATGCGGTCACATTGCACAGAGTGCAAATGGAACACAGCAAGAAAAGGGGCTGGGTCTCCCTTCTCCGTGGGCAGTGCTTACAGGTTCACTACGTAGTCTAAAAGAAGCACTGTAGGAACCTCGGGCACCTAGGTGGGCCGGGGTCTCAGGAAAACCTGAGAGTGGGCCGGCCCGAATTGCTGGCACACTTTGCTGACCGAAAATGTCTCCCGATACCCGACCCTCTTGACTGATGCCAACACGACCAGCAGAGCTGTCTACCTGGACAGAAATCTTAAAGATACTGAGATACTGAGTGCTTAGAGCAGACCTCTCCTAAGAGAAATCTCCAAGTGGATATGAGAGGGGGACAGAATTGAAGTAATTATCCAGTGTCTCTTGCATCTGGGAACTGGTGATGCCAGCACGCCACCTTTCCCAGCACGCCACTATCCCCGCATCCTTAGAGCGGGGATGATCGTAACGCCAACCCCTCAGTGCAGAGGGGACAGCCTTAGCTCCAGCCAGCTGAAGGAGGATAGCATCACACTGATCTGGCATGTCCGGGGTCTTTCTCTGAGATAAGTACACCACACAGCGAATAGACTCCACTTCAAAAACTAGGCATGCCTAGGGAGAGCTGAAATACAGGTCCGGTTGAGCCAGAGAGGCGCAATAAACAGACCTGTTCCTCGTCCTCCCTAACATTACACAGTATCTGTGCGAGTAGGCTCACTGGAGAAAATGCGTATTTACGCATGCCCCGGGGCCAGCTGTGATAGCCAGCACATTCCAGGACGCACCCACAACAGCTGGACAGCCGGGGGTGGAGCCTTCATTCTCCCGGGCATGGAACTGCCGTGAGAGCGCATTGGCTGCACGGTTGAGTTTGCTGGGGATAAGAATGGCAAACAGCGATTTCCGCCGCGTATGACTCCAGAGGAGCAGACGACAAGCGAGCTGAGACATGCGCCCGAGAGCGGATACCGCCGTGAGGTTGATATACGCCACCGTCGTCGTGCTATCCGTCCTGACCAGCACGTGTTTCCTCTCTACCACCGGTAAAAAAAACGGCGCAGCGCAAGATACACTGCCAACAGCTCCAGGCGATTGATATGCCAATGCAACCGAGTTCCTTCTACAGAGCCGCAGCTGCATGCTCGCAACACACGGCCCCCCAGTGCGTACTGGAAGCATCTGTCGAACAACGACATGTCTGGACACACAGGCCTGTAGAAACGCAGGGTCCGTCCAGAGGCTGAGGGTGCGGCAACACAGCGGAGAGACAGTCATCCGGTGCGTGCCCGCGTGCCATGCACGTCTGGGGACCCGATAGTGAAGCCTCTTCCCAAGAGTCCGCAAGGCGGCTGGGAGTGCGAGAGAAAAGAGCCCGTCCTCCTGCACTCTCGGAGCCTGTGGCGAAGCGCACCGATCCTGCAAGCTGGAAGGCATAGCGTCCTATACTGACAGTGTTTGGGCTGTCACACCCAGAGACAGGAGAAAATGCTCTTTATAAATTTTTGGTAGTCATACGGCCATAAGTTAATGCCCTGGTCCTCCTCTGGGGAAAGAGCACACTTCCTTTTCTCTGAGTGGTCCATCTCAGGGACGCTTCGAGGTCCGTACCGGACTTAGCGGCACCTTGAGGCGGCGGGCGGTGATCATCTGTGGGGTGCTCGAAGCCGCCGCTTAACCGTTTAACGGACAGGGTGGCGGAGCAGATTTTGGAGCCACAAACGAGCGCCCTCTGCCTGCGAGCACCGCATTAACATGCTGAACCCCCAGACATGCAACACAGTGCTCGTGCCCATCATCCGTGAACAGGGAACCACCGCATCCAGAAACGCATGGTCGGAGCGACGTCTTTAAAAAGATGCACTGCAGGATCATGTTGCTCTTTTAGGAGAATTTTCCAGCGAAAAATTATTTTGTCCGTAGTGTATGTGTGTGAATAAATGTGTATGGATGTTTCCCAGTGATGGGTTGCAGCTGGAAGGGCATCTGCTGCGTAAAACATATGCTGGATAAGTTGGCGGTTCATTCCGCTTTGGCGACCCCAGATTAATAAAGGTACTAAGCCGAAAAGAAAATTAATGAATGAATGTTTAATATAGAAATTTTTTAGGTTTTTGTGAATTTGTGTAAATAGGAATCATTCTGACATGTATCCTTAGTTCACTCACTTTGCCCCTTACTACATTCAATTTGTTTAATTTGATTTATATATAAGTAGCAGACTATAATTATAATTGATAAATACAACATTCCACAACAAGATTTTTTTTCCCCTGTAACTTACAGATTGTAAATTGTAAAGTGCTAGTTCTCTCAAAAACATAGAAATTATGTTATTAATTTCTCACCTTTATATCATTTCAAACCTCTGAGATCTTCTTTCATATACAGAACAAAAATTAAGATAGTTTAGATGAAATCCAACTCGCTCATCCTCCATAGACAGCAAGGATTCCAACTCGGTCAAAGTCCAGAATAATTTTTTGAGGTGATCTATCCCTTTGAGCTCTGATAACATCTGAAAACAGTATTGATAAGCATACAGCGCATGCGTGTTAACTGACCCTATAGTGTAAAATGTGATTTTAAAAGGCTTTTTTTTTCATAAGTAACATAACTATAACGACTATAGTCATTGTAATGACATTTCACAATTTTAAAATGTAATGTGATATAATATTATGTTGCTACAAAAGGTAATGTGTTACCCAAACTTCTTTTCACAATTCTTAAGGTTAAATGGAGGATACATGAAAGGAAGCATGAAAATGCAGAGACCATGAGTATACTGTATCTCCCAGAGCCCATATCTCCCCAGCTCTAAGATGCAATATGACTGTTCAATGTGCCCAAAATGCAAAAGAGTGGATGGTGATCTTTTTCATCCAGTTTTGTAGAGTGAATCAGAAGTTCTTAGTTACGTAGCTATAACAAGAACTTAAAGGGATAGTTCACCCAAAACCTTCAATTCTGTCATTTACTTTTAACTTACTTGTTCTAAATCTGTTTGAGTTTCTTTCTTCTGTTGAACACAAGCAAAGCTACTTTGAAGAAAGCTAAAAACCTGTTACCATTGACTTCCATAGTATTTCGTTTTTTCTACCATGAATGTCAATGGTTAGAGTTTCAACTTTCTTCAAAATATTTTAGGGTGAGGGTGTGTAAATGTTCATTTTTAGGTTAATTATCCCTTTAATACTGTGCTGTTAACATAATCTGTGACCAAGTTCATGCATGGAATTCATGTTGATGTGAATATAGATAGGCACTTTATACATTTCTAACATATTGTGCAAAAAAATGTAAGATTTTGAGTTAGATATTGAATAAAGCCTCTTAGGGCTTCACGGTGGCACAGTGGGTAGCACAATCGCCTCACAGCAAGAAGATCGCTGGTTCGAGCCCCGGCTGGGTCAGTCGGCATTTCTGTGTGGAGTTTGCATGTTCTCCCCGTGTTGGCGTGGGTTTCCTCCGAGTGCTCTGGTTTCCCCCACAATTACAAAGACATGCGCTATAGGTGAATTGGGTAAGCTAAATTGTCCGTAGTGTATGTGTGTGAATGAGTGTGTATGGATGTTTCCCAGTGATGGGTTGCAGATAGAAGGGCATCCGCTGCGTAAAACATATGCTGGATAAGTTGACGGTTCATTCCGCTGTGGCGACCCCAGATTAATAAAGGGACTAAGCCGAAATGAAAATGAATGAATGAATAAAGCCTCTTAATAATATTTTGTATGACGTGACATTTTGTCATAGAGTTATACTTGAATATGTTGCTTTACTCTATGACATCTACTTTTTATAGCAGATTTACATAAATAATGAGGTGTACATGAGAAAGGAATATTTGTATATTGTTTGAATATTCATTAAGCATGGACAACCTATGGAAAAGCTGCACGGTGGTGCAGTGGGTAGCACGATCGCCTCACAGCAAGAAGGTCGCTGGTTCGAGCTTCGGCTGGGTCAGTTGGCGTTTCTGTGTGGAGTTTGCATTTTCTCCCCGTGTTTGCGTGGGTTTCCTCCGGGTGCTCCGGTTTCCCCCACAAGTCCTAAGACATGCGGTACAGGTGAATTGGGTAGGCTAAATTGTACGTAGTGTATGTGTGTGAATGAGTGTGTATGGATGTTACCCAGTGATGGGTTGCAGCTGGAAGGGCATCCGCTGCGTAAAACATATGCTGGATAAGTTGGCGGTTCATTCCGCTGTGGCGACCCCAGATTAATAAAGGGAATAAGCCGAAAAGAAAATGAATGAATGAACCTATGGAAAAATATATCACAACAAAATGTTTTGTGTAATATATTGTGTAATAATGTAATGTCACTAGGAAATTTAGAGGCCAATCAAATGCAGCCTGAGGCTTACAAATTAATGACCCCAATGTGCAACGTAAGACTCTTTGTTTGTTCTGATTGGCCATTTTTTTTCAGTCACCAGGTTGTTATGCTCACTGGATTTATATCAGAACAAAGAAACAATGAGGTTTCAGGCATACAGTATGTCATTTCCATATACTGAACTCTTATTATTCAGTTATGCAAAGGTATATCCAGATTTTTGTTATTTGACACTTTTAAATAATACAAAGAAATCTAGTTTGTATTATTATAATTCAAAAGACTGCTAACCATTTTTGAGTTATGAATTGAAAATCAGATAAAATCCCTAATATTTTGGCAAAGAGTAATTTATTTCTTTACACTGTGTCCTAACAATAGGCGACATGACAATCTTCCAGCAACAAGCCATTTGGCTGTCTGCGCCAAAAGTGATGTGACATGACGAAAACATCAACTACCAGCTACTGCACTCCCAACTAATTGATTAAAGCTTTTAATCTAATTATTACATATTAAATTTCTTTAACATTATTAATCGGCTACTGAGTGACTGATGTTGTTGGCTTGCACTGAATCACAGTTCTGACTTTCATTTTTAAATCATCTGAAGTGAACTATCTGCTGCTTCTTTTAGTGGTATGACAATAAATGTCATGTAAAATGGTATTTAAACACACATTGCTAGCATTTAACACTGAATAAAGCATATAAGCTGTTCCTGAGGTTATCTTTGTCAAAGTAGTATATGCTGTTGTTCTGCCGCGACGTTGCAGAAATAGAAAGCATTTCTAAAATAGAAATTTCACACATCAGGACAAGATGGTTAGAAAAAAAACTCCTTTAATCATGGAAAAGACACCTTTTATCATGTCTAACAGTGCCTCGTCCATTGTAGTTAGAACACGGCAACTACCTAGGTGCATCTTATAGTAAAGATTACTTTTTTTACAGACTCCATTTTACAGAGTCCATTTTTGTCATATATAGAGTCAATTTATGTGTTTGAATATTCATTAAGTTAAACCCCCCTTATTTCCCCTTTCCCTTTCTTCTTCTTCATACTATTAATACTATTTTTCATCTTCTTGTTACTATTATTATTATCCCTTTTGTTCAACTCTGGCTTATGTTTGTAAAGAAAATGAATAAATACATCCAATAAATCTGTCTCTCCAGTCAACAGTCACTGTCCTCATCCTAAATTCTTTTCTTTACATTAATTCAGTAATCTGTTTGCCTCTGATGGCACAATAGCATTACCAAGGTCATGGGATCAATTCCCAAGGCTAGCAAGAACTGATAAAACGTGTACACTGAATGCAACATAGGTCCTTTTGAATAAAACTGTGTGCCAAACGCATAAATATTTCATATGTTTGAGTGACATAAAAAAGAGAGGGAGCTCCACTCCACTGTTGCTCCACTCTAATATGATCTAAAATAAAACATGTTTGTTTGAAACGGTGGGCTAGGGCCGATACACATGTGGCCTTATTTGAGTGACACGGGGCTCCATTTGTGAGTATGTCTCTACTGTGTTTCTATCCCCACCAGCTGTGCCCTTTGACTGGCACCAGGCTTTGATGAACTGTCATATCTTAAAGCCGCCTTCATTCATTTGATTTGCCGAGCTCGTCACCTTCATATCTAAAAAAGAAAAACAGCTTGAGAAGAAAAAGCAAACTTTCTTGAGTGTCAGACAGAGAGAACGGCTCCAATTCACTTCTTAAGAGACCACTTGGAAATTGTTATATTATATCTTTAGATTTTTTTTTAGAGCTGAAAAACAGATTGTGTTAAAAAGGATCATGCTTTTATAACCCAACTCGCATGAGACTATTAAGAAACAATTCCCCACTATCAGAGCTAGGTTTCAACAGCAGTTATTCATATATTCTCCACAAATCACACTGAAGCCAGTCAAACTCCCAACACGTCTCTTATTTGAGATTTTAACATATCTTTTATAATTTTTTTAAAGCTGTGAAACAGAAATGTCTCTTCCCACACTGTCACATGATATTCAGATATGGCAGATTATTTATGATGAGAGTAGTCTGGCTGTGGGTGGAAGTGAGATGGTGCTAACTCTTCATGTCTCTCAGGAATATGTGCAAAAAATCTACAAAGTGACTCTCTAAGACCCGCCTGCTCTCTCACATATGTAGTCAGACCGCTGTGAGAAAGCTGTAGATGACAATCTAGAGGCACTGTCAATCAGTTAATAAAATATAAGGCAGCGCTATATAGGATGAACCAAGGGATTCTTCTGTTTTAAAAAAGAAGGATATTGGTGTCAAATTGGGAAAGAAAGCTGTCAAGTTTTATATTCTGTTCTGACTCTTATTTTGAAAGGCATTTTTGTTTCTATCAGCGAATGTGTACATAATCGACATTGATTGATGTCATGCACGTGTATTATGTGTTCAATATATAGACATGTGTGAGTACTTGACAACCAAAACAACAATGGCGATAATATACTGTAACTTCAGTGGTAGTTCTACTAGGAAGACCTGGGCTGTGTCCAAAATCGCCTACTACTCAGTAGGTATTGCATTTGAATGAACTACTCGACCGTTAGAAAAGTATGTTCTATAAAGTATGAATGTGAGCAGTATGAATGGAACTCGAACGTACTACATCCGCCATTTTGTCATGATCACATGACCTGCCTGTGTCAGTTGCGTCGCTTCACTCCCATTCATGAATTCTCTCACGGGGCATAATGGGATAGCGTAGCGTGCATCGGATGCGTACTTCAGAATCTTGCCGGAAGTATTAGGTCATCTGGGAACTTCTGGCATACTATTTTTCAAAATATTTTGCTCGGCTCGCATACTGTTTTTAACATACTATATAGTGTGGAAGTATGCGATTTCATACGCAGCCCTAATGTCATGTCACTCATTATAATCACATCTAACTAATCGTCATTTGGCACAAGGATTATATAAGCAGCCTATTCACTTGTACTAGTTTGTTTGCATATACTGACGCTAATGTTCATCCACCATCCTCCCCACCAAATCTGTATATTTTGTTATACTATAATTTTGTCAAATAAAAACATTTCAATAAATTCCTCTCATATTCTCCTACACGGTCTCTCTCATAGAGCTGTATGTGCATAGTGTTGATTAATATAGTTACCAACTACTGGCATGACATTCATAATATAATGTTTTTAGTTGTTTTTGTTATATTTGTGAACAATGATTAAATGCTATCTGTACATGAAAACATTTTTAAAATTGAACCACTGTTTTTTTGTTTGTTTTTTTAACTTACCTACTTTAATAAACAACAAATAGTAATAGGTCTAACAGTCAAACACATAACTGCATTAAATTGGTTGTCACAAAGTATGAAACTTGTATTTATGAAGGTGCTTGGCATGACAGACATTGAAAACACCATAGCTGTCTGAAATCACATTCATTCATTCATTCATTCATTTTATTTTGGCTTAGTCCCGTATTTATCAGAGGTCGCTACAGCGGAATGAACCGCCAATTATTCTGGCATATGTTTTACACACTCGGAAATATCTATACACTCTCGCATTCACTCATACACTACGGCCAATTTAGTTTATTCAAATCACTTATAGCACATGTCTGGACTGTGGGGAAAACTGGAGCACCCGGAGGAAACCCACGTGAACACGGAGATCATGCAAACTCCACACAGAAATGCCAACTATTATGCTAACCACTGAGTCACTGTGCCACCCTGAAATCAAATACTACTTGAATTTGTACTTACTTAGAAAAGTATGTCCCATATACAGTAGTATGAATATGAGTAGTGTGATTATAATTCTGATGTATTACATCTGCCATGTTGTTATTACATGTCTGGCATCATAACATGACCTACCCTCGTCAGTCGCATCGATTCACTCCCTTTCATACATTCTATCTCATTGCCTCAAGGCTGTAACACCAAGCTGACGGGCAGTCATTGGGCAGTGTTGGGACATCAGTGGGTGTCCGTCAGGCTAGTTGGTTTGGTGTGTTCCATGCATCACATCTTGTCAGGTCTGCATCAGAGTGAGTTGGTCTGATTCAGCATGTAGAATCGGTGTCAGCTGTTGGCAAAAGAGAGTGCTCTGATTGAAACAGAGTGCAAAACAAGCAAAAACCAATCAAAACCAACCAAACGATTGTAAGGAATGGTATTTTTTAACTACAGCGGTTCGAACTGTAGTTTGCCGAATGACTAAAAAGTTGTCAGTATGATGGTGAAAAACTGTACATTTCTAGTCAAACCATCCTTCTACAATCTTATACCAAAAACGGAAATAAGGGCAGTATTAATAGCTATAAATGTGGGAGAGCGTTGCTGTTATGTGATTGTATTGTATTGCAATATGGAGCATTTAAGTGTTGACGTTAAATCAAAAGTAATTCACAAATACTTGAAAATGAAATGATTTAATAACAATAATTCTCTGTGGTTACAACTGAATTAGTTACAAAAATAACTAAATAAAATGATCAAACAGGAAATGATGGAAAACATATGACATAAATTGTACCCAGCTTAAATGTAAAATAAAGTTACCTGAGAGAGGCAGAGACAGGGGAGGGAGAGAGAGAGACAAAGAGAATAGGCCGCAAAGATGGCCTGTAGCAGTAGAGTAAGAGAAGATATCCTCCAGAGCTGGAGGAACAGCCAGAAAAGAAGCCGAGCAGGAAAAGACCCGCAGAGCAGGAAAAGAAGAAGCAGAGCAAGAAAAGAAAGAGCCGCAGAGCAGGAAAAGAAAGAGACAGAGCAAAGTTTTACCAACCCTTTTGTATCTCTCTTGACCATGTGAACAAAGCCCAAATGCTGAGACATTCAAACTGACCAATCAACATGTGACCACATCGTAAAACCCCCAAAGTCCACACACCAGGCCCTGATCTTATCAGTATCTGCCTTTGAAGTCAGTATGGACCTTCTTGGTGAAAAAGACATGTTTTGCCATGTAAACAAATGCATATAATATTTTTCATTCCTACACGATTCAATTGAAGAGTGAGCTGGCTGTAATTTTGTTGCATTTCTCAGATACGAATCAGAGTTCAAGAACAAAAACAAGCAAAAACCAATTGAAACCAAGCAAACAATTAAAATCAAGAAGAAGCTGGCTGTACTTTTGTTGCATTTTTCAAATATTTCCAAATGATAATAATTAAAAAAGCAAAGTATTGTGAAAATGATACTAAACTCGGGCCTCACAGTGGCGCAGTGGGTAGCACGTTCGCCTCACAGCAAGAAGGTCGCTGGTCGCTGGTTCGAGCCTCGGCAGTTGGCGTTTCTGTGTGGAGTTTGCATGTTCTCCCTGTGTTGGCGTGGGTTTCCTCCGGTTGCTCCGGTTTCCCCCACAAGTCCAAAGACATGCGCTATAGGTGAATTGGGTAAGCTAAATTGTCCGTAGTGTATGAGTGTGAATGGGTGTGTATGGATGTTGCCCAGAGATGGGTTGCAGCTGGAAGGGCATCCGCTGCGTAAAACATATGCTGGATAAGTTGGCGGTTCATTCCGCTGTGGCGACCCCAGATTAATAAAGGGACTAAGCCGAAATGAAAATGAATGAATGAATGATACTAAACTCTCCTTTTTTACTGTTTATATGTGTGCATCACAAGTCTCTATTTAAAGGAATGAAATAACAGACTATTGCCCACATTTATTAAGATAACTCAGTATGAAATGTGAGTGAATTAATGCACAAGTGAATTGTTATCAGCGATAGTACGTATATGGAAGCCAAACAAAATGTAATACAATGGAGTGTGGATCTGGCGACTGCTGAGCAGCGGCTCTGACAACTTCCTGCAAAAGGTTTAAATACATACAATGACTGTCATCAGGTGTGCTCAAGTCAGAGCCCACTCATCAAAACTTGCAATGAGTGCACCTTTTTTGGTCCAAACGGTGTTCAAATGTGGCCAACGCAAGGTGACAACAGTTTGTTTGTTTTTGTTTTTGTTTTGTTTTTTGTGCTAGTCCTGGGCTTTATGGGAAAGTAAGTGATAGTAAGTAGTGTCCATTGGCTGTGCAGTTCAGAATCTTACCAGAAGTAGTAGGTCATACAGGTACTTCTCGCCTACTATTTTACGAATACTATGAATTTGAACATACTACTCAGCTCACATACTGTTTTTTCACATACTTTATACTGTATCCTAGAGTATGTATGCAATTTCGGAGACACACTACATGAGTGTCAAACTTTATGACTGTTTACATTTGAATTAATTTAAGGAAAATTAACAAGCTTTATATAGAATTTTTTTCTATATTTATTCAGAAAGGTGTACAGTCAATAAATACTGATTCTAATTTACCACTCACCCCTAGGAAACTTAACCTTTTTTCTCTCATAATACCACTGGAAGTGGTAGGTCATCAAGGTACTATTTTTAAGAGTAATGTCAATTTGGACATACTTTTTTTTGTCACATACTATTTTTTCACCTACTTCACAGGGAAGTATGCTATTTGGACTACTTCTTGTCATTATGGTCTCTGATTATGTTGCTTACCTTTTCCTTGTTTAGTTTTTTGCTATCCTGTGAATTTATATCCTTTACATCTTTATATCTGAATTTATATCTTTGTCTGTTGCTATTGTTTAAGGCTGTTTAGCAAACCTTTCCAGATTTTCTTTTTGTGGGTTTTGTTTATTAATTAAAAAAAACCTGGTGCAATTAAATTGATTTTTTTTAACCTTTGAAGTGCTATACCAGCTGTGAGACAAGGTTTTGCACATAGTATAAAATATTTGGCTGAATTTATACTATATTTTCTGGGTACAAGCTATACACTTTGTTGCTTTAAAATATTAGGGAAAAAAGGTATTTAAACATGTCAGAGGACTTTTTACAGCAATCTCCATAGTGATTATATGGATGGCATGAAGATAGTTTATAAACATTTTGTTTCAAAATTCAAAAAGTCTCCACTTTAAAGAGTTCCAGAGGCCATTGATCTTCAAGTGACCTCTTGATGTGAAATCGTTATGCTCTACGTTTGCCTTTCAGTAGAAGATTTCCCCTTTCTGTCTGTTTAAAATTCAGCTTGGACAAGGTCACATATCGTTGCAAATATCTTTCATTGAAAAATGGATTCAATGTCATACTGTTCTAAAGCAGAACACCGTCACTGCTGGGCAGAAAAGGCAGAGTATATGTGAATCTAATTGAAGCAGATTTTTTATTAACCAAAAGTAACTAACTTTTAAAACTAGAAATAAGAACTGTGACAGCTTTACTAATAAACACATGTGGATATAAAGCTCTGGAAAAAAAGACACCACTGCAAAATTTTCTTTCTTTCTTTTTTTTTATTTGTGTTATTTATTAATTTTTATATTTGCTGTGTTTTTTTTAACTACTTCTAAAACATTTGTTCCAAATCATATTATAACATTGTTATTTGAAGTCTTTATTTGCAGAAAACAAGTGCTTATGTTTTAACTGGTGAAACTTTCATGCATTTTGTTGCGCTTACGTCGGGTGACTTTGGGAGGGGGGGTGGGTCCTCTTCTTTTTCTTCTTCTTTTTTTCCTCTAACAAATGGTTACAATTTCATTAAAGACAATTTTCACATGATTCCTTAGAAAAATTAACTAATAGAAGTTGAGCATTTAAATAAAGAAGCATTTAAATAAATTAACAAAGGAGCAATAAAATATAAGTACTATGATCTAAATAATAATAATAATAATAATAATAATAATAATAATAATAATAATAATAATAATA
>CAIGQW010005871.1:4326358-4346245 GCA_903798125.1 Danio choprae
TCTATCTATCTATCTATCTATCTATCTATCTATCTATCTATCTATCTGTCTTACTATCTTGGTAAGGAATAGTAACCTACAAATAAATGGAATAAAAACAGTGAAATGAAATCCATTTCAGGCCGGATTTTTATTCCTCCTTGAAAGCTCTGGATGTCTGTGCTTCTGTCTAGCATCCATCAGGTCTGTTAAAGGGCTCTCGAAGGGCGGCGAGTGAAACACCTCCACATCCCTCTCTCAGAGTTTAACAGGGAAGTTCTCTTCTGCCCGGAGCAGCCACTCAGTCTGGGGTTTGTGTTGAGTGACAAAGAGCTCTTTTACACTGTGACACATGTCTGATAGGAACAGCCACAACTCTCCTATGACATGTTTCTGTGTGCTTCAGAGCGCCCGGCTCTCTCCCACAATCCACCCACAGAATGCCAATGATCGGAATAAGGGTCTCAGCTACAGAAACAGCCACTCAGGTATGACCGGATGTCAGGAATCAGTCTCACAAGCTGCAATTACACTATTTTCCTCCTCCATTGGCAGGTCCTTGCGAGCTCCAGACCGATGCTCTCATTTACATGACCTTTGAATGGGGTGGTTCGTATTCGACAAAGGCCCTGTACTGGAACCGTTGAGGCAGCGAGCGCTAGCTGTTATTATATCCTCTACTGCTCTCCCACATAATACGTAATGAATATTAATACAGTCACACTACAGTACTGACTGATGGGTTATTAAAGGTAATTATGGGGAAACTTTGCCAATACTGGATCATTGTACAGTTCTTGTGCATATAATGGTTTGCGCTGTTATCTCTGGCTGTACCACAAATCCAGCCACTTCTGGCATCTTTATAATGAAAATTACATTTCTGGTAGCAGAGACTTACCTCAAAGTCTGCATGATCAGAAGTTGCTGAGACTTTTGTTTCAGTATGCTGATATACTTCCAAATGAAACAGAATATTTAATAGGGGTGGGGCTTTCTTTTTGCGCATCATTCTTTTTTGTGGCAAACTAATGGCAAGACGAGCGTGGTTAAAAATGTTGTGGATGAAGCTGTCAAATTGATGTCAAAAGAGAAGGACCGCCACTCCAAACACGAGAGTAAATGACTGGTAAAAAAAGAAAAAAGAAAAATCTTTGATTGAAGATTACCAAAACAAATATTTTTTTTCTTTCAGTGAATAAATTGTTCACCTAAAGAATAATAATGTGCACTAGCAAAATTAACATAGTCCATTTTTATTTTATACAAAAGCCTTTTAATGTCTTTGTATACTGAAATGACCATGGATCTTCTGTGGAGCAAAAAAGGAGAACATACACAGAAAGAACTGCTCATTTACTTACAATTAAATAAAATCATGAGCATGGATGGTGAGGCTTCTATATGATGTATGGAAATAAGGGCTTTTTATACATATTTTATTCAGTACATTGTTAATCTTTTATTATAATGGGCAAGTTTTTTATTCACAAGTGTAAATTTTTTGGAAAAGACTCAAATACTGGCTATTTTGACTATAAGTCATATATTTTATCTTTACGGGCATAAAAAATACATTTTTTAAAAGTAGAAAATGGCTTTTAGTGTATAAACTTATAGAATTTTCCCCCTAATTTTTGTGTTATTTTATTTTATTAATTTGTTTGTTTGTTTTTTACTTTATTTATATTTCTTTAAAATGTAATATGCATAATGCAACATCATTTCTGTAGTTTTTTCAATGTTCTAAGTTTCAAATTTGTTGCAATCTTTTATTGTTCAATCAATTAAAAAAGGAAAGAAAACTTTGAAAATTTGACAACAATGCCACAGAATATACAATAAAGCTGAAGGAAAATGATTTTTGGAGATTGATTGATCACATTCAATTGAATGGCAAAGTGAATAATGAACATAATAGAAAATATCTTTTTAAACATGTAGCTAAAATCTTATTCACCTTAATTTGTTTTGTTTAAGAAATTTTGAAACCTAAGTTTGGCACATCAAAGGTTTTTGCTGAACATATACATTTTTACAACACTAAATGCTGCCTGATCACATTCATTATAAACAACAGCATTGTATTCGCATAAATGCTCACTGATTCTACAGTAATGCTAATTTGAAGCAAAGTCAACACGAGAACGATGGCTTCTCGCGCAAACCCATTTATGTTGTCTGACTGCATCAGACTTCTCTTGGGAAGAGCCTGCAGGCTTCCTGTACTTCTGACATACAGCAGCCATATGAAACGCTCACCAGGAATAAAATCTGGAGCCACAGCCTCAAAGGATTCCTCACAGAATACATTACCAAAAAATAAAACTGACTGTTCAAAGTATTACCAATGTCAGGTAAGAAATTAATAAGCCTCAGAAGCACAGCATTTGAAGATGGTTTCAAGGTAGCAATGTTTCTTTCATTTGATACTTTCCTTCATTTCGAATGCTCCGCTGCATATTAAGAACGAGACGTCAAGGAGATCGATGGACCGCGTTTGCATCCAGCCAAATTTCGACAAAACAGGCATCTCGCTTTTAACTCCACAAAAGAATATCAAATATAGGAACAATCAAAAATAAGAAACAAAGGGGTAACAAAAGCCACTTTAATGTACTGCCTGTAAATGTTAGATTATATTTACTCTGTGACTATGAGAAACAAAGGGGTAACAAACACCACTTTAACATAAACCTGAAAATGGTAATAGTTGTAATTATAGTGAAAATCATGTTTGCCCACTTTTTCATGTATATATTTTTCTTTTTTCATTTTGCTTTTGTTTACTTGCCTTGTCTATTTTTAAGTTCACTTAACTGTCAAATATTCTCTACGTTTTGTTATAATACCCAATTATACAGAGGTAACTAACAACACATGCACACTCATATTCATTAAGTGAAGTTTTATAAAGTAATTTCGAGAGGAGCACGTGATATGATCGGTCACGGCTGGCTTCTCATCCGTAATCAGTAATAATCCAATCAGATTGATCCAAGCTTACAACAAATAGACCGATTTCACCCTACTGCCCTATCTACGTTTTTGGAAGGCCGCTCTCACTACAAAAACGCTCCAGCTTCAAAAAGATTCTTACAGCATTGCATTACCAAACTTATCTTTATGTAAAAGAACCAATAAACAACAACTATAACTTCGACGAGAGCCCCGCTCTCCCCAAAACTCCAGCTGTGGCTCACCACCACTCAGCCCCATCAAGACTACAGATCAAGCCTGAAGCCCCCGCAAGAGACAGCGGCCCACCCGCTTTTCCCCAATTCAACCACAACGCCTTCAAATATCTCTTTCTGCATTTACTCCAAACCGCCACATTTCTTCCCCAGCCTCATCCTACAAACCCGCCATGCCTTCGAAGCAATCTCCAGCAAGATCACAGTACACGAACTCCGCCAGAATCTCTCCAAATTGTTGAAATAAAGCCGAACTCTGATGTACCAAAGTGGTACAAACATGTCATATATTTTTTGAAAGCTGAGACTCTCGTCACTTGAATTATTCCAACCATTCTATGACACACAAACGTAGCGGACATAAGTAGTGTCCTTTGTTGAACTGCCAAAGAAATAACAACTGAAGAAACTCATAAGCTTCTCATCTGTCCACAGATTTAAAACACTTCAACAACGTGAAGTAATTTCACTGCAAAGGTCCAGGCAATCTACCTCAGTAGAATATTTAGTCCACACACACTTGTAGGTCGATAAACACCCACGGAATGCACCGCTATCATTCAAACAATTTATAGTTGCCGGTGTTCGCTAGAGTAACGTCTTCAGATGTAAACATATTTTTTTGTCATCAAAATGGCCGCTGAATTTTGCCATGTGGATTGACATGTCATTAGAATCAACAGTTGAGTGACAAGAACTATCGACATCCAAGGAGCTCCCAGGAGAAAAAACGGTCCCGCCCTCTCTGTGGCGTTATTGGATCAACCCAGCTGCTATGACTTTGCAATGACTTTGGTTACATATGTTTGTGATATTATTTACGTGAAGATTCCAAGCGTAATGTTATTTATACATGGATAAAAGTAAAGCCAGAGTCAAATGTACCTTCCCACAGTTGCATTAAGCATGTTAAAGTATTTTTAAATTATGAGATTGTTTTTAAATTATAGCAAAGAAAAGCCAAGCCCCAGCTGAACCTTTTTCAGACTCCACCAGAAAGATTCCAGGATTACCCTCGCCACAGCATCCACTACTCATCAAACGGACTTTCCCTTGTACAATAGCTAACCTCTTTAACACATCCCTCCCTATTCAGAGATGATTTACCCATGAATCACTCCTTGCACAACTTCCACAAAACTTCTATTTCCCCCATACTACAAGCCATTGCCCCTAAAACCTTCCAATCATATCTCAAAGAATAGAATGCATCCAAACACTCCCATAAGCTTATAACACACAATTTCCAGAGTTCCCTACTCCTCATTACATCATTCATTACCATTCATTACCCATCTCCATTCAAATACATTTCTGCCCTCCACAAAGGTTACCTATCCATCCATACAGACCACACCCTCAATGCTCCGAAATCACCATAACTCCTAATTCCAACCCAAGCATACACCACACCACTCAAGATTTAATCTTGTTTGATGAGGAAACAATTTTGTTTCTCATCAAACAAAGCAAAGCATATAATTCACACAAAGGACACTTCATTATATATTTGATATTCCCTCACCATCACGGCCCTGCAAACACTTCTAGCTTTTTACATTCCAGGAAACCAAATTCCCCTTATTTGTGGACGCCACCCACCGCCCCTTAACACCCTTCTAGTCCAGAAACACTACAAGCAGTCCTTCGCCTTTCAAGCTTCCCTCCAAACTCATACTCCAGTCAGGCCAAGACCTACATACACCTCAGCATATGCTACCTCAAAGGAGCCTAGTAGATTCTTGCCAGATGCTCACCTTCCACCCAAGGGTGAGGGCATGACCCAGCCAAAACATACCCAAGGGCATGACCCAGCCACTTTATCTTCACATTCTTCCTTCCAGCTCTGAGTACTACTCAGCCTTCTCCCCCTATCACTCAACTAACTCCTGCAGGAGTTTACCCGCCCAAGCCCCCTGTCACCCCCGACAAATATTGATTCTGCTGGGCCACATAATGTACTTTTAGTCAAGAATGTAGTTGTTTAGGTTGCAACTATGCAGTTTATTTATAAGGATAGTGGCTATTTTAAAATTTAAGAGTTTGATATATATTATATAAAAAATAAAAATCACAAAGAGTGTCATGAAAGAGTTTATATTTACAATTTCTTTGGAAGTGAAAATGGCAAGAAATATTTTAGCCTGTCTTTGAGCAAAGACGATTGATGTTGTCTATCCACAAGTTGGCGACAGGACTGCATAATAAGCCCTACAGCTACAGCTGATCAAACCATTATTATACTGGTAAGTGATATTCTAAGTCAATCTCTCTCTTTTGTATGTTGTAGTGCTGTATTTATACCAAATAATTGTAGTGTATTAAGTGTGAGATGGGACTCGCATATCAGTAATGTGTGCTGTGTTGGCAGAAAGAAAGAAATGTCCACGTGTTTAGCGTTTTTCCTTATCGCAAACACAACCGCAATCTGGTAGTGATTGCACTGCTTTTTTCGGGGTTAATTATTGTGATATCCCGATTGCAACAGAGAAATACTGTAGACTGTAATAGACTGTAATACTATAAGGAGATATCTCTGTAGACAAGTGAAGTTTCACAAACTAATTTCGAGAGGAGCACGTGATATGATCGACTACAGCTGATCCTTATCACTAATCATTAGCTAGCCTATCAGATCATTCCAAATCTACTATAAATATCCTGCCTAAAATCTCATTCCCTATCCACGTTTTCGGAAACCACACCATCAGCGACAAGCCCGCTACTCTACTTACAATGGAAAAGCAGCATAAACCAACCAGCAGCAGCAGCAACAACAACAACAACAACAACAGCAACAGCAGCAGCAATAACAACAACAACACCATTGCTATCGAGAGCTCCGCTCTCCCAGGAACCCCAGCCGCGGATCAACAAACAACCATCCAGCATACTAACCAGCATGAATCTGAAGCTCCAGCGAGAGGCCGCAGGCCTATCCGTTCAACAACAACAAGAACCTCTCGTCGTCTACAATCACCTTCTCCTTCAGCCTCATATCATCACCTACCTTCGCCAGCCTCTTCTTACGCTTCAGCCACTTCTTCTCCAACCATCACCAGAAAAATGACCGCTAACGAACTCCGTCAAGTCATTACAGAAGCCGGAATCACCATCCCAAGCCGTTGCAATAAGACTGAACTCATCAAATTATACACATCCATGTCTTCATCAACCCCGCCCCCTAAGGACAACAGAAAGACCCGCTCCCGCCACGCCCCCTATCCCCAACTCAGCACTCCTCCACCAGCCTCAAACCAACCAGGACCATCCAGGAAAGCACTAAGGAAATCTAACAACCCTAAAAAATCAACATCTCACCAGGAAAAGGAAAAAAGGATCACTACCGAAATCTCAGCCACGCAACACAATGACAATACCCAAGACATCCGCCAAAACCAGATAACCAATACCCCCCTCTTCTGGCCACCAGCTCCCACTTCCAGTGTACTCTCCAGCTCTCCTCCTCCAGCTACTTCTACCTCTTTCAACCATATCCAGTTTTCCCTTCCTTCCGACCTTCCTATCCCTCCAACCCAGACTATCCATGACCATCACCCTACTAACACCGGTCCTAATGCTTTTCATCTCCCCGCCGCCTTTCCTCCTGTTTTCCCTCCTCCATCCCTTCACCACCCACTCACTTCCAGTACTAACCCCCCTCTACAACCCTCCATTCCCACTCACATTTCTTCCGCACGCCCCCCTTTCACACTTTCCACCGCCACTCCCCTCCCCATCCCTCAGAACGCTCCAGTTTTTGAACCCCCTCCAGTTTCCAACTCTACAAAGAACCTCATCATCTCAGGTGCAGACATAGATCTCTCCTCACTCCTCTCACCCATAGCACCTCCTACGGCGGAGCGCCAGATAGATTGCGGCGAATTTTCACTCACATTAAAATCATCCGTCAGCACCCAAACCCGCACACTCTCTCTAGCAGAATTCCACTTAGCATTTTCTAGATATACAGAGACAATATGTTCAGTTTTTCCCCAAAGGAGGCGCGAGCTAAACGATTACATGGCCATCATTTCGGAGCTCGCGCTCTCTTACGGGGGAACCCATTTTTACACGTATCACAAATTATTTTCAGCTAAATGCGCTATCCGCGTTTCACAGTGGAATCAGTGTCCTTACTGGGGGGCTTTGGACACCGATCTCCACAATAGAGTCTTCCTAGGTTGCCGCAATCTTTCATGCGCGGTCTGTCGTTCTAGTCTCCACACTACCACTTCCTGCCCCTTCGTAATCCCTTCTCCTGATCCCGCTCCATCTAACCCTAGATCCACTAGCTACGTTCCCCGCCCATCTACACCAGCAATCCCCTCTCTTATTCATACCCAGCCCTCTTCTTCCCTAAATCATCCCTGCTATAACTTCAACATAGGAAGATGCTTTAGACAAACTTGCAAATTCATCCATACCTGCAGCTATTGCGGCGGCGCGCATGCCCGCGTCGTCTGCCAAGTAGCAAAAGCTAATAAAAAATCTAAGCATTATCTGTCGACTCCTGTAAATATTTCTCAACTTTCATCTGAGCTAAGTTTGCACCCTGATTCTAACTTTTCTGAATTTCTCATTACAGGTCTAACTAACGGATTCCACCCTGGCGTTTCAACTCTCCCTTCCTATAATCTAGCCTGTCCTAATCTACTATCCGCCAACGCAGAACCAGAAGTCGTCGAACAATTAATCAAGAAAGAGATCGACAATAAATTTATGATCGGTCCCTTTCTTGCCCCCCCATTCAGTGTCTACCGAATTAGCCCCATCGGCGTTGCCACCAGAAAATTTTCTGGTAAAAAGCGCCTCATAGTCGACCTTTCATCCCCCCATAATTCTCCCTTCTCCAGTATAAACGGCATCATTCCTCCTGACGAATACGCGCTAAACTATCATGATATAGATCAAGCTATCTCCTTAATTAAATTAGTCGGCCGAAACGCATGGCTCGCTAAAGTCGACATCTCCTCTGCATTCAAAGTCATGCCTTTACACCCTGATTTCTGGCACCTCTTTGGCATTAACTGGAGATCCAAATTCTACTTCGCTGTACGTTTAACTTTCGGATGCAGAAGTAGTCCAAAAATATTCGACATGCTTTCAGAAGCTATCTGCTGGATACTGTCCAATAACTATGGAGTTCAACACCTAGTACACCTTCTAGACGACTTCCTTATCATATCTCCCTCAAATTATCCTCCAGCAAAACATCTAGCTATAACAAAAAATGTTTTCGCTGACCTCGGCATTCCGCTCGCAGAGGAGAAAACCTCCGGCCCAAGCACGTCACTAGAATTTCTAGGCATAAATCTAGATTCGAAAAATTTCCAAGCATCCTTACCTAAGGAAAAAATTGATTGCATCATTTCGCTATCTTCCATATTTCTGGAAAGACAATATTGCTCAAAGCGCGAACTACTGTCTATCTTAGGACACCTCAATTTCGCTATGCGCATCATTCCGCAAGGACGGCCTTTCGTAACTCACCTCCTCCAACTCGCGGCATCGGTTCACGGATTAGAGGATAGCATCTCTTTATCCGGTCCATGCCGTAATGAATTAAACCTCTGGATTTCCTTCCTGAAGTGCTGGAACGGCTGCTCTTTTTTCTATAGCGATTTAATAGTATCACCGGTCGATATCCACCTGTACACAGACGCAGCCCCCTCCGTTGGTTTCGGAGGCTACTACCAGGGTCGCTGGTTCGCTTCCTCATGGCCCCCCCAAATGCTCGACATTCCTCTACATTACCAATCGTCAGCTTTATTCGAGTTATACCCCCTAGTTGCCGCCTCTTTATTATGGGGAAACGAATGGTCCGCCTCCAGCATCTTAGTCCATTGCGATAACGAAGCAGTAGTTCAATGCATCAATAAGGGGCGCTCTCACTCTCCAGCCTTAATGCCGCTCCTCCGCCGCCTTATTTGGACCTCTGCCAAAAAACAATTTATCATAACAGCTAAACATATACCAGGTTTCCATAATCAAATTGCTGACTCTCTCTCTCGTCTTCTGTTTCAGAGATTTCGGCTGCTCGCCCCGGAAGCAGAACTACATCCAACTCCAGTCCCTCCTTATTCAGAGATGACATTCCCATAAATCACCCCATGCATCACTTGCATCAAACATCCATGTCCCTCATTCTACAGGCAGTAGCCCCCAGAACATTACAATCATATTTTACAGCTTGGAATGCTTTTAAACAATTCCATTCCCTTTATAACACTACTTTTCCCAATTTTTCCTTACTCACAATAACTTCATTCATCACATACCTCCATACATACAAAAACATACAAGCCAGCTCCATCAGAAGCTACTTGAGCGGCATCCAATTCTTCCATAAATTAATCCATGGCTCCGCTTCAGATTCAATAGCAAATTCCCAAACCAGCCTCCTTATCAAAGGCATACAAAAAGCCCACCCCCCCCTCCCAGATTCCAGGCTGCCCATCACACACCACATACTGTCCAAATGCATTTCCACACTTCGCAAAGGGTATTCTTCCACACACACTGATAGAACCCTAGATGCCATGTTCATCCTCTCATTTTTCGGATTTCTTAGATGTTCCGAAATATCCTTAACTTCAAAATTTGACCCCAACATACACCCCACCATTTCAGATCTAGCTTTGATTGACGGGGAAACAATATCTTTCCTCATCAAGAAAAGCAAAACCGACCAATCACGTAAAGGACACTTCATTCACATATTCGATATCCCCTCCTCTACACGCCCTTTCCAAACACTTCTAGCGTATATGCACTATAGGAAAACCCTCAGCCCCAGCCTTTTTTCCCCCCTATTCGTGGACGATTCATTCCACCCAGTTACACGCTTTTGGTTCCAAAGACACCTAAAAGCAGTCCTCCGCATGTCAGGCTTTTCACCAGAATCCTACTCCAGCCACTCATTTAGAATCGGAGCCGCCACTACAGCAGCACACAAAGGACTATCACAACATCACATACAAACCTTAGGAAGGTGGTCATCCAACGCCTTCAAATCATATATTCGCCTCAGCCAAACCCACCTTAAGGCAGCCCAAAAGACCCTTTCCAGATGAAACCATAATCCAAGCTCCGGAGAGCATATATTCGCTTACGGCGGGGCTTCCCAGTTTTAATTCCCAAAGACACGGGAGCTTCCTATTTTTCTTCTCTTAAATCTTTCTATCCTAGCAGTATCCCCCCCCCCCGCCTCCTAGCCTAGCCGCCAAGCGCTCCCAGGAGTCTCCATACCCTCCTCCCCTCCCCGACTCCTGCTTGAGCCAGCCTTTGATAGCTCATCTTGCCCGAGCTGTGACTTCGAGCTTCGAGTCACGTCACTGCCCATTCCCCAGTCCCAGCTTCGCTTGCATACGCGCGCGCCAGACGAGCGCGCATATACGCGCGCAGTTTCAGGCGTGCGCGTGTGTATGCAAAGATGTGGATACGCGTCTGTTTATACCCAATTACACAGACGCATGTCGAACATCTTGCTGGCACCCCCAAGCTTCCCACGTCACCCTCTAGTAGGAGTCATCACCGCCCACTCACTTTTCCCCGACTTCTGCTAGAGCAAGCCTGGATAGCTCAACTTCCCGAGCTGTGACTTCGAGCTCGAGTCACGTCACTACCCCTCCCCGGCCCTAGCTCCATGCATTCGGTTTATTGTTTTCATGCGCATATATCCTAGAATACGTGCGTATGCAGATATATAGATCATTTGCATTCATATACGTCCGGATACACCTGATATCTGGACGTATATTTATTGCCATCACTCCCTAGCTCTAGCCCCGGCAGGGGCGGTCCTCGAGCGCCTACTCCGGCAGGAGTCCCGACCCATTCACCCTCAAGCATTAGTTCCACAAGCCATTCCTTTCCCCGACTCCTGCCCGAGACCGCCTGGATAGCTCAACTGCCCGAGCTGTGACTTCGAGCTTCGAGTCACGTCACTGCCCCCCCCCCCCCCAGAATATGTATAAGTATACGTGCATATGTATACCTACATCTATATACTATGCCCCCGGGGATCTGCACCTCTCTCCTTCTCTTTCTTTTCAATCACTATATCCAGCAGCCGGATATAATACCTCTTTTAGCCTTTTGGGGGGCGTTCTCCGAATACACGGCTGCTGTCCCGAGTTAATAGCATTTTGGGGGGCTCTCGAGAAACACCTGATCTCGTATCCCTACTAATGCTCTTTGACCAGGCGGGAACCTTGGGCTCATTTATCTCCGAGCTCAGGGTTCTCTCCCGGGACAGCATGCCAAACCTGCTATTATAGTTGAGCATTATCTAAGTGTGAACTCTTGAAGTGAAGTTTCACAAACTAATTTCGAGAGGAGCACGTGATATGATCGACTACAGCTGATCCTTATCACTAATCATTAGCTAGCCTATCAGATCATTCCAAATCTACTATAAATATCCTGCCTAAAATCTCATTCCCTATCCGCGTTTTCGGAAACCCCCCCACACCCTCTATCCTTCCCTTCTCCCTCTTCCTCATTTCTATGATTGGGCGACACGGTGGCTCAGCGGTCAGCGCTGGTGTCTCGCAGCTCGAAGGCCAAGGTTCAATCGAACCAGTCGGCACTCTCTGCGCGGAGTTTGCATGTTCTCCCCGTGTTCGCGTGGGTTTTCCCCGGGTACTCCGGTTTCCTCCCACAGTCAAAAAACATGTACCGTAATAACAGTCACAAGCACTTAAAACATACATACTGAATCAATTCTGTTTATACACACTGGGGGGCTCTCGAGAAACACGTGATCTCGTATCCCTACTAATGCTCTTTGACCAGGCGGGAACCTTGGGCTCATTTATCTCCGAGCTCAGGGTTCTCTCCCGGGACAGCATGCCAAACCTGCTATTATAGTTGAGCATTATCTAAGTGTGAACTCTTGAAATGGCATTTCATGTCACGTTCAGCCTTATAATCTTAAAATGTCAGCAAAATCACCTGTATTGTCATCACTTTAGACATTAGGATAGAGAATCATTCAAACACTAGCTCTAAAGTGACGTTGGTGAATTAGTAATGGCTTCTGCTGTTCTGACGTCAGCTGCAGATGTGAATGAATGGCGGAAGAAAGTAGTTCCTAATACACAAGGGGGTTTTTAGACTCTCCGTGTTTGATTTTCTTTTTTATATACACGATTATGCCGTCGAACTGTTGTATAAACGCAATAGCACTCTCATAGCAGTGTGATACGCACACCTCCCACCAGTGCTGATATACAGCTATATCGCACTGCTACTCGTGTGGTATTGCTCATATATATATATATATATATATATATATGTAACGCACGCCTCCCACCAGTGACGATATACAGCCACATCGCACTGCTACGAGTGTGATATTGTGTTTATACAACAGTTCGATGGCATAATCTTGTGCATAAAAAAGAAAATCAAACACGGAGAGTCTCAAAACCCTTTTGTAAGAAGAATTACTTTCTTCCCCCATTCATTCACATCTGCAGATGACGCCAGAACACCAGAAGCCGTTACTAATTCAGCTAGTATTTGAATAATTTTCTAGCGTAATGTCTAAAGTGATGACAAAACAGGTAATTTTGCTCACATTTTAAGATTAGAAGGCTGAACTGTATGAAATGCCATCAATCTACAGAGATATCTCCCAGTATTTCTCTGTTGCAATCGAGAGATCACAATATTACTATGGTATAAATACAGCACTACAACATACAAAAAAGAGAGATCGACTTAGAAAGTCATTTATCTGTTTAATAATGATTTGATCAGCTGTACTTTGAAATTATGTTGGTTTCCTCTTAGGGCTTATTATGCGTCTCTGTCGCCATCTTGTCGATGAACATCGTCAACCATCTTTGCTCAAAGACAGGCTAATGGCCGCCGATGAGCTGTCTCAGAAATTATAAATATTTAAAAATAGGCACTATCCTTATAAATAAATTGCATAGTTGCAATCAAAACAACTACATTCTCGACAAAAAAGACTCAAAACTACATTATGTTGCCAAAAAACAGCAATATTTGTCAAACTGTAGAGTGTCCACTGCTTGCTGCTGTATGTAGGTGGAGTAATACACATGGGTGAAGGGTTAAGAGGCTGGACGAGTGCTGTTACTGGCAGAATTTCACATGACAGATGATCAGATTCTAGGACCAGACAGAACTGTTGTATGTATGTATGTATATATATATATATATATATACATATATATTGCTGCCACTCCCTAGCTCTATCTCCGTCAGGAGCGTTCCTCCAGCATCTTTCACTCTCAACGAGTCAACCCCATCCCCCCTGGCCCCCTTCACCCCCCTCTTGCTCGGGCTCAGGAGACGCAGGAGTCTGTTTCACCCTTTGCTCCCGCAGGAGCTCTCTATACTTCCTTCCTTTTCTAAAGCACTATATCCAGCAGCCGGATATAGTAAAGTTTCTCTTGGTTTTGGGGGAGATTCTTCAAAATACACGGCTGCTGTCCTGAGTTAATAGCATTTCGGGGAGCTCTCGAGACCTACCTGATCTCGGACCCCCTTTACATGCTTATTGACCAGGCGGGAGCCTTGGGCTCAATTATCTCTGAGCTCAGGGTTCTCTCCCGCGACAGAATGCCAAATCTGCTGTTAAGGCCATATCTAAGTGTGAACTCTTGAAATAATAGTTAACTAATGCACAGAAAATCATGAGTTAATGTACAGTATGAAGAACTAAGCCATTTATTATTGATCTCTGCATCAGCATCAAATGAACATTCTATATGATTTATTAAGTAGATATTAAAGTATTATATTAAATTCATAATGATTTCATTTGTAATATATTAATTCCTTATATATATTAACTTAAAATTACACAATAGTCAAAGCTATGTACTTCATCTTCTAGCTAATGATTTGCAACAGGATCATTATGTAATGACTTATTGAGGCACGGGACTGTTAAATAATTGTTAAGTGATATGCCTTTATGGTTATGGCTTTTGAATTAGTTTGATAACTTTGCAAATCATTAGCTAATGATTAACTAAGGCAAATAACAAAATTTTGTTAACGTTTGTCTTATGAAGCATATCTATGTGTTTTCGTAACAGAACTATTTGTCATTTTTAAACTATAAACTCCAAGCACTGACTTCCAGTAATCAAATAAACAACATAGTCCAGTAAACAACATAGACCTATGACACTTGATGTGACACATGTATACAGCATTGTAGGAGTAATATTTTGGTTTACATTAATGCCAAGCCAACTAGTTTTCTTGCTCGTAGTTTTCTTGCTCGGTTAACATGTGGTGGTTCACACAAGACATTCCCAGAGCTTCCACCACGAATGTGTCTTACATCAAGTGCCATATGCCATATACATCAGTCATGTATACTGTGCATTCAGCTGCAGCCAGAAGTCAGTGATTGGTGTTCATAATTGAAAATGTAGAAACATTTTTGTTGTAAAAAACACATCAATCTGCTTTGTAAGCCTTTTTTAACCCCCTGGGGATGTATGGGTAAGTTTGGAAGCTTCAAAATAAAAGTCTCTATCCAAAACAATTATACAGCACGGAAGAAAGAGTCTGTATAAAATTTAAGACTACTCTGAAGAAGAAGTCATATACACTGAGGGTGGCTTGAGGGTGAGTAAATTATGGGGTAATTTACATTTTAGGGGTGATCTTTTCGTTTAATCTATGAATCATATAGAACAGGGGTGTTAAACGTATGGCCCGCGGGCCGGATCAGGCCCGCAAATGGGTTTAATCCAGCCCGCGAGATGTTTCTGTAAAGTATAAAAATGAGCTGAATTTTTTTTTCAATAAAAGAAACTGCTCTCCCAATTGTGTCCACTGAATGCCGCAATAGCAAACTATTAATTTCATCCAGTCCAGAAACCTGAATCAGCATAAGTTTAACAGCCTTCTCAGACAAAATGACAAAACCTATGTCCTGCCATAACACACTGAGGTGTTCTCACAAGGAAACGTAACTATTTTACGTTTTGTCAGTTTAGTGGCTAACTTGTCCGAGTTCAGTTGTATTAAAAATGCACGATATAAAAAAGGAGGCGTGGCACCCAACCACACCTCTAAATCCAACCATCATTGGTGGATAAGCAAATCTTACTAAATTGTACGAATGAGATCGTACGAATTCATATGAATTAACCACTAATCAAAAAGTTACGAATTGCCACGAGATCATGTTGTTTTCAGGCTCCAGCTTTATGATTTATGTTGATCGTATTAAAACAAAGAAAACAATCTGAAGTTGTTGTTTTTAAGTTATATATATGATAATTTTTCCAGTCTGGCCCACTTGGGAATACTTTTTCCTCCTTGTGGCCCCTGAGCTAAAATGAGTTTGACACCCCTGATATAGAATGTCCATTTGTTGCTGCTGCATAAATCCTTAATAAACAGTTTTGTACTTCATGAGGTATACATTAAATCATGATTATCTGTGCATTACTTAAGCATTATTGAATGCAGGTTAGTGCCACTATATAATATTGTGTTACCCAGAACCCTATATATATAAACACTACAAGTTTTGTGTTCTACAGTGTTGTATTTTTATTTTTTTTCTGAGAAGTGCTGAAAAGATGTAAGGTTGTTTTCAGCTGAGATGGAGTTTGATAATAAGTGGCACGCATTTGTGAAATCATAGCAGGCTTTAAATTAAAGTGGTGCTTGCTACCATATTGTTTCCTCAAACCTTTCATATTGTTAATTCATAATTACAAGTATATACTATATAGGTACACTATGTTTTCAATTCAGTTTTCATACTATGTCATTTTAGGGCTGTAATCTAAAGCATTACCACTACAAGATCTGAGCACCAGTCCTATAAGACACGGACCTGCAGGGTTTGACTCAGAAATACCCACACACTCAGCAGGATTTGTGCATAAAAAGTTGAGAATGAAAGAGGGTTGAAAAAGAAGTGTTGGAGAGGTTGTGAACTCCAGAGGCAGGGGGTGATGGAAAAAGAAAGATCATGCCACGTACAACAGGATCGGGCTTAATTTGATGGGTGCTCAACTCGGCCCTTCTTCTCAAGAGCCGTGAAGGGGTCTCGCGGCAATCCACTGATCATTATGGGAGAGGAGCTGGAGAGGTGGCGCGCATACGCAGAATATCAATCATCCGTGGATAAATTTGAGCTTCAATGTGTGTCTAAATGGTGGTACATAGTTCTTGCAGAGCTAAAAACTATTTAAAAATGAATGATAATTCTGATTAGCAAACATGTAATTGGTATCAGGTCAGATCAATAAGGGCTGCAGGATTTTGATTTGATAAAAAAAAAACAATGCAAAAAATCAGATGCAAAAACCTCGAACATGGGGAGAACATGCAAACTCTACACAGAAATGCCAACTGGTCCAGCTGGGACTTGAACCAGCAACATTCTTGCTATGAGGTGACAGTGCTAACCACTGAGCCTCCGTGTCGCCATTTTTCTTTTTAAAATAAAATGAAATGACTAAACCTACAGACAGGAGCCTGAGAAAAAAATGCTCATTTTAGAGGAATATTTCAGATGACACTTATAGGCTTTTGCAACTGATTGCATCTGATTAGTTTATTTATTTATTTGTTAATTTGTTTGTTCGTTCATTCATTCAGAACAGTTGTTTTATTTTATTGTTTCATATATTAAAAATAACACATAACAAAACTAAACAAAACAAGAAAAGTAACATAAAACGACAGACAACGTGAGGCTTGAACAGAGGGATATATATAGTTGAGACATTTACGATGATGAGGGGGTGGTGACTAAACAAATGTAACTAATAAGGGAAAACTCAGTTAACAGAGCGTGACAAATGAAAACATGGAACTGAACTAAACTAAACACAGGAACAAAACAGGGACCATCACACACACACACACACACACACACACACACACACAACTAATTCAATTATATTGATATAATTTCATTTCTGCGAGAAAATGCTCTAAATTATAATATTTTTATCTGAAAATTTGTAAACTGTATCAGTCATTTGTAAAACCCAAATGAGCATTTTATTCAACACTCATATCCATCTGTTAATTTCTTCCAGAGCTGCATATACATACCAAGCTGCATTCAGTGTCAGGTCACGCTTTGTTTCCCGTGTGTCCTCCTTGCAGTTCGCTCATCCCTGCAGAGGAAGGGGAAACACCTGGGGTCGATACTCCTGCTCCCATTCCTCTGTTTCTGCCTGGCTGACTCACCTCGTCATAGGCCGTAATTAAAACCACAGGTGGGAGTTGCAACACTCCCGGTCCCCTCCCGGCACAGAGAGGACACCATATGGTTCAAAGGAAGGTTATTTATTCAAAGAAAACAAGGGGTTAAAACTTCAAAAGGAGCAAACTTTTGATCAGACTGAAAGGTGCAGACTGGAACAAAGGGGATCGCTGTCCTTCAAATCATTCTGCAACATAAAGCATGAAATCTGAGTTGATGTCCAGCATAGCCAAGCTGTGATTGCTGTTGGACCGGACTTTTCCTCTTAACACCTCGTGGGATTGTGTTGTTGGATTCGTCCTCCAACAAATACTCTGGTGTAATACCATTCAACCATTAATAATCAACTTTTTATGCTTTAAAGCAAAATAGGTCCATGACTTGAATTGAAATAGAATTGAAAGCAGTTTTACTTGCTTGTTGATTTATGATAACCTGAAAATTTATACATTTTAATTACATGGTGAATCAAAACAGCATTTATCTAAAATATTTATTTCATTATAACTGTATTGACTGTGACTTATTTGAATTTAGGGGCAGCACGGTGGCGCAGTGGGTAGCGCTCTCGCCTCACAGCAAGAAGGTCACTGGTTTGAGCCTCTGCTGGGTCAGTTGGCATTTCTGTGTGGAGTTTGCATGTTCTCGCGTGGGTTTCCTCCAGGTGCTCCGGTTTTCCCCACAAGTCCAAAGACATGCGCTATAGGTGAATTGGATAAGCTAAATTGTCCGTAGTGAATGTGTGTGAATGAGTGTGTATGGATGTTTCCCAGTGATGGGTTGCAGCTGGAAGGGGATCCGCTGCATAAAGCATATGCTGGATAAGTTGGCGGTTCATTCCCCTGTGGCGACCCCAGATTAATAAAGGGACTAAGCCGAAATGAAAATGAATGAATGAATGAATGCACTCTTGCTAAATAAAATAATTAATAAAATGTAAAAAAAATAAATATTATACAATGGGGCTGCTGAATGCTTGATTATGATTTTCACTTTAATGAACCTTCTAAGGCAGGGGTGTATAAACCTGGTGCTGGAGGGTCACTGTCCTGCAGAGTTTAGCTTCAGCTTGACTAAGCACACCTAACCTGGACGCTTATGGTTTGACTAGAAAGACCTTAATTAGCTGGCTCAGGTGTGTTTAATTGGAGCTGGATTTAGGTACTACAGGACCTAGTTTGAACACCCCTGTTCTAACGTGTAATTGTTCCAGCAGCTGTTCCCTAAGTCTGGCTCTTACTGTGTGAATTTTAATAAGCTTAAACGATTGTAGCATGTCAGAATGCAGGAACATGGCTCCCATGTCACACTGTAAGATCTCAGCTGTCATAATGTCAGACTGAACAACAAGGAAGACGCACCAAACATGGAAGAAAACTCACCCAGAGTTTGACGTCATTCTTCCATGACACTTCTATTATCCAGCATTTTTAAATGATACCACACAGCAAACATAAACAATCTGTGGAAGCAATTTTGCACAAAGCGTGTCTCCTTGATAAAACCAGATTGAAAAAAAAACAGTTTTGACATTTCTCTGCAGTGGTCTGATGTTGTCACGCATATTGCGTCATCAATTTTTGGCCCTCCTATTGGTTCTTTGATTGACACTTGTTGCAGTTGTTGCCACACTACAGAAAAGTGTCTGAAATCTTCTGACACTGTTAGAACTTCAGTCGAGGGAAAATCTGATTGCAAGAGCGATTAAGCGGCTGTTGATGAACATGTCAAACCACCGAACAAAGATCACAGAGTTTAACCTAGGATTTCAGGAATCTTTTAGGATTCCCAAATCTGTCTCAGACAACCAAATTGTGGCTGAAATCCGACAGTGTGAGGAGGGCTTTAGATGCAGAACAGTGTGCTCAGCCCCATCCTCTAGCATTGAATGTAATTTTTTCTTAGACTATACTAATTTATGTCCTAAACAATTTCTGAGCAAAAGCCCTTCCTACTTTGTTCGTTCTGCCCAAGTCTATGTTGACACTGGTTATATCGGACTTTAAATTGTCAACATTGATGGCCCCGCCCAGCTTTAAGTCTTCTTTGTCACTGATTGTCCCATCCACCTTTAAGTCTTCTTTGTCACTGATGGTCTGATCCACCTCCAAGTATTCTTCAACACTGATGGTCTCATCCAGCTCCAAGTATTCTTCATCACCTATTGTTCTGTCCAATTCAAAGTCTTCTTCGTTGCTGATGGCCCGCTTCAGCTCAAAGTCTTCTTCATCACTGATGGACCCATACAACTCCAAGTCTTCTTCGTCACTTATTGTCCCATACAGCTCCAAGTCTTTTTTTTGTCCATGATTGTCCCTTCCAACTGCAGGTGCAAGTCTTCAACATCACTGATGCTTCCATCAACTTCCATCTTTAATTTGTCACTGATGGTCCTGTCCAGCTCCAAGTCTTCTTTGTCATTGCTGGCTACATGCAGCTCCAAGTCTTCTTTGTTGACACTGTTACATCAAGCTGCATCTT
>CAIGQW010005871.1:4359149-4377299 GCA_903798125.1 Danio choprae
ATGGATGGATGAAACAGGAAAACAAAAAATTAAGGAATTAAGGATGAAAGAAAAAAACAGAATAATCAATGGATAGATAGATGGGCAAAATGAAAGAATAAAATAAAAATGAATAGACAAGAAAGAAAGAAAGAAAGAAAGAAAGAAAGAAAGAAAGAAAGAAAGAAAGAAAGAGTGAGTGATTCTGCAGTCACACCAGCAGTGCTGCCTCAGTTTTCATTCCTCATGACTCTTCATGAGCTCATCAAGCCTCCAGCATTTGCACACACACATACACACCTCACTCTGGTGCTGTGTTCAGTCCCTCACTGCTGGCATCAATAAAGGCATGTGCTCGTGGCTCTGGAGTCACTCTGAGCTGGCATGACATGCAGGACTGTGTGCTCTTCATGTGTCAAAGTCCTGCAGCAACACACACATTCATCACTAAAGCACATCAACTACAGCCCAAGCTAAGCCTTCAAACCACCATAATGACAGAGATGATAAAATGTGAAATTACTTTTTTATTAAATCATTGCCGAGCACACAATTTATTAAAGGCATAGTTCACCAAAAAATATAAAAAGAAATAACTCAGTAATTACTCACACTTAAGGGGTTTCAAACCTTTATGGGTTTCTTTTTTTTGTTGAACACAAAAATGTTAGATACCATTCCATAGTACACTCAAAAGAAGTCAACAAGCCACTTGCTCTATTTGCAAAATACAAATATGTCTTATGGAAATGAATGTAACAAGTTTAGTTCTGTTAAATGATTCATTCTAGTTGTTTGAAACTAAATAAAGAAATAATCAAATAATTATATGAGAACTTGTTGATTCAATGAGATTTAAACTCGTCATATTCAATTCAATTCAAGTTTATTTATATAGCGCTTTTTACAATGTAGATTGTGTCAAAGCAACCTAACATGTTCTAGTAAAGTCCAGATTTCAGAGTTTAGTTCAGATTAGTTCAGTTCAGTTCAAGTTCAGTGTGGTTTAAGTTTCACTGCTGAAAGTTCAAATACTGAAGAGCGAATCCACGAAGCGCAGCTCCACAAGTCCCAGTGGCCAGTGGCAACAGTGGCGAGGAAAAAAACTTCACCAATTGACGAAGTGAAGAAAAAAAAACCCTCTAGAGAAACCAGGCTATGTTAGACACGATCATTTTTCCTTCTGGCCAAACTTCCTGTGTGGAGCTGCAGTGTAGGCACCGGGGCTGGACGTCCATCGTGGAAGCTGCAGGTGGGTAGGGCACCAGCGGGAGGTCAGGCTGGCCCACAGGATCAAGCGTAGACGTGTTCGTCACTGTAGCCTTTCAGGAATCAGTCTCATGTACTCCATTCCTCCATGACCACCACAGTATCAGCTCGTGATACGGTGGTTCCAGGATACCTTTGGATCATCTCTTCACAGGTCTAGGATTGCATCGATGGCGCTGCATAATCTGTAGGGACCTCGGGATGAGTATCCCCAGGTGGAAATAGAAAATAAAGAAAATATTTAGCGTAGCTGCTGTTCATAGTGTATTTAAACCAGAAAGAAAATGGATTGTTTTAGATGAAAATAGCAGTTATATAACAAATATGTAAAGCATATGAGAGTTTCTAACACAATGGCTGGTGTATTAAGACAGGAGGAGCACACTAATACGTCATACCGTTATGCGATGCATTGAGTGTATGCTTTACTAAAAAGATAGGTCTTTAATTTAGTTTTAAATTGAGAGAGTGTGTCTGAGCCTCTGACATTATTAGGAAGGCTATTCCAGAGTTTAGGAGCCATAAATGAGAAGGCTCGACCTCCTTTACTCGACTTTGCTATTCTGGGTACTACCAGAAGCCCTGCGTTTTGAGATCTTAAAGAGCGGGTTGGATTGTAGCGAGACAGAAGGTTAGTTAGATAAACAGGAGCTAGATTATTTAAAGCTTTATAGGTAAGAAGCAATATTTTGTAATCAATACGGAACTTAACAGGTAGCCAGTTTAAGGAGGATAAAATTGGTATGATATGATCATATTTTCTAGACCTGGTAAGAACTCTGGCAGCTGCATTTTGTACTTGCTGAAGTTTATTAATAGAAGATGCTGGGCAACCAGCAAACAGAGCATTACATTAATCCAGCCTAGAAGTCATAAAAGCGTGAACTAGCTTTTCTGCATCTGACATGGATAGCATATTTCATAACTTAGCGATATTTCTCAGATGAAAGAAGGCGGTTTTTGTGACACGGAAGATATGATTTTCAAGAGTTAGATTGCTGTCTAATATAATGCCCAGATCTTTTACAGTAGAGCTAATGCTAACTTTGCATCCCTCTAATTGCAGGTCAAGTTGTGAGATTTGCTGTGTACAGGATTTAGGCCCAATAAGTAATAATTCTGTTTTGTCTGAGTTTAAGAGAAGAAAATTGTTGGTCATCCAGTCTTTAACATCTTTAATACATTCAGTTATTTTAGACAGTTCAGATGTCTCATCAGGTTTTGTTGAAATATATAATTGGGTGGGCCTCACGGTGGCGCAGTGGATAGCACGTTCGCCTCACAGCAAGAAGGTCGCTGGTTCGAGCCTCGGCTGGGTCAGTTGGCGTTTCTGTGCGGAGTTTGCATGTTCTCCCTGTGTTGGCGTGGGTTTCCTCCGGGTGCTCCGGTTTCCCCCACAAGTCCAAAGACATGCGGTACAGGTGAATTGGGTAGACTAAATTGTCCGTAGTGTATGAGTGTGAATGGGTGTGTATGGATGTTTCCCAGAGATGGGTTGCGGCTGGAAGGGCATCCGCTGCGTAAAACATATGCTGGATAAGTTGGCGGTTCATTCCGCTGTGGCGACCCCAGATTAATAAAGGGACTAAGCCGAAAAGAAAATGAATGAATGAATGAATGAATATAATTGGGTATCTTCTGCATAGCAGTGGAAGCTGATCCCATGTCTTCTAATAATGTCTCCCAGGGGTAGCATGTATATTGTAAACAGCAAAGGGCCTAGAACTGACCCTTGAGGCAACCCATACTTTACTGGCCTGGTTTGTGAAGGCTGTCTATTTATATTGACAAACTGGTAACGGTCAGTTAAGTATGACTTAAACCATTGTAGAGCCTGTCCCTGGACACCTGTAGAATTTAAGCGATATATAAAGATATTGTGGTCGATAGTGTCAAATGCAGCACTAAGATCAAGTAAAACTAATAACGAGATGCACCCTTGGTCAGCAGCTAAGAGTAGATTGTAAGTTATTTTCACTAATGCGGTTTCTGTACTGTGATGAGGCCTGAAACCTGACTGAAACACTTCAAAAACATTTTTCATCTGTAGAAAGGAGCATAATTGGGCAGAAACAACTTTTTCTAGTATTTTAGACATAAATGTAAGATTTGAAATAGGCCTATAATTAGATAAGTTGCTGGGGTCTAGTTGTGGTTTCTTAATAATAGGCTTAATAACAGCTAGCTTGAAAGGATCTGGAACATGGCCTAAAGATAAAGAAGAGTTAATAACATTAAGAAGAGGTTCTCCTACTACAGGTAGCAACTCTTTCAGTATTTTTGTTGGAATTGGGTCTAACATCCATGTAGCTGGTTTAGAACCATTTATAAGTTTATCTAGCTCTTCCTGTTCTATCATGTTGAAGCACTGTAGATTAAATTGATTCAGTGGAATGTTTAATGAATCTGAAGTATAATGTGGAGCAGAAAGTTTAACATCTTCTATTTTCTGTCTGAAGCCTTCTATTTTATCACTGTCATCACTACTAATGTGCGGAGGGAAATTTTGTTCCAGAGATGACCGATTATTTGTTAATTTACCAATGGTGTTTAATAAGAATCTAGGATTGTTCTGATTATTTTCTATCAGTTTGCGGAGGTGCTCGGCCATATGAACGACTCTCTATGGTGAGTTACTGTGCGCCTTCATCACGGTAGGTGGCGGTATGCACTTATAAGCTGGTTTGCATATCCACCAATAAACCCTCATAAGAAGAAGCCAGTGCGCATGCTTAGCTTAACAGACTGAACTTTTGGACTTTTGGATTTCTGCATTTGTCTGGTTCCACGTGTATATAGACAACTTATTCTTGGCACAAGTAACTTGGAAGCAAAAACAAAAATGCACTTGGTGTTCCTTTTGCATGTAGACGATTAAATTTTTGCACTGTTCCCTTCAAACAAGCTACTAGGGCATGAACACTGGTGCATGAGCCTGAACAAGACTGATGTAGTGAGTTAATGAAGAAGATGCACATTTGTAGCTGGACAGAAGCTCTCCTAAACAAAGGTTATGGTTCCATTAAATGGGGTGCTAGGGCAAGTAAGCTCTGCAAAATTAGTGAAGATGCAGTGTTCAAAATGGACGGATATTGCAACAGTGTTGTCAACTGACTAACTTCAAATATTTTCTGAGAGTGGAACAATCACTGATGCTCAGTACATCTTTTTGTGTAATTGGTATTTTATTTGTTTTCTTCTGTGTTATTTTACAGCTTTAAAATAGTTATTTACAAATGCTCTTGTTATAATTTTATGTTTATTTGTGTTAATGTATAAATGTTAGGGGTTTTTTTTGTCTCATGCCATGGTTTAACCTAACTGCCAAAAAGATAAGGTAATTTGTTGAAATCACAGCGAGCTGGCTGCAAGTTATTTTAAGTATTAATTATTTTCATTCATTCATTCATTTTCTTTTCGGCTTAGTCCCTTTATTCATCAGGGGTCGCCACAGCGGAATGAACCGCCAACTTATCCAGCATATGTTTTACGCAGCTGATGCCCTTCCAGCCACAACCCATCACTGGGATTAATTATTTTGTTACAGCTAAAACAATTAGCACAAATGTTTGCTTAATGTTACAAATGCATGTTCATTCATGTAACTGTTATTTATTAGTTTGTTTTGTCAAGCCAATTGTTCACAAATCAAAAGGGTAGTTATAACGGATTCATTTTTAGAAATTTAGAAAGACCAAAATGACAAATGTCTGATCATCCATGTTAATGTTTATTTTCCTGGTTTTCAGGTCAAGGTTTGTTAGTAAGACAAAAATGTCTTGCTTGCTTGGTTATCAGGTTTCTTAAGAGCCAAGGTTACTTTACTGGAAACCTCAAAGTGAAGAATACAGTTTGAACTTTTATTCATTCATTCATTTTCTTTTTGGCTTAGTCCCTTTATTAATCTGGGGTCGCCACAGCGGAATGAACTGCCAACTTATCCAGCATATGTTCTACGCAGCGGATGCCCTCCCAGCTGCAACCCATCACTGGGAGACCATACACACTCATTCACTACGGACAATTTAGCTTAGCCAATTCACCTATACCGCATGTCTTTGGACGTGTGGGGGAAACCGGAACACCCGGAGAAAACTTGTCATAGATCTTTCATAAACATGATTGTCATGAGGCCATTATAATTATGTCACCACTTCAAGTAAAGTGTTACCAATAATTAAGATCTACCAGTATGGAAAATTTTATACAGCCATTTATAAAGTTTTAAGGACTGCAGCGAATCACAATGAGAGCTATTATATACAAATGTCCTCAGGTTGAAATGCAAAACCACGTTACTGAGTAAATTAAAGAGGTCAAAATAATTATCTCAATTATTCATCAGCTGTGGAAGTGGCACGAGGCTGGTTGTAGGAGTTGTTTAACAGATTAATTCATTTGTTTTATGTTTATTCATTCATACATTTTCTTTTCGGCTTAGTCCCTTTATTATTCTGGGGTCGCCACAGCGGAATGAACCGCCAACTTATCCAGCATATGTTTACGCAGCGGATATCCTTCCAGCTGCAACCCATCACTGGGAAACACCCATACACTCTCATTCACACACATACACTACGGACAATTTAGCTTACCCAATTCACCTATAGCGCATGTCTTTGGACTTGTGGGGGAAACTGGAACACCCGGAGGACACGGGAAGAACATGCAAACTCCACACAGAAATGCCAACTGACCCAGCCGAGGCTCGAACCAGCGACCTTCTTGCTGTGAGGTAACAGCGCTACCCAATGCACCACTGCCAATTATATAAATAATAATACAAAAAAACACATTACTAACTAAATGCCATAGTTTGAGGATCAAAACTGAGACTTGCTGATTTTGAACATTGCCAGCCACATCCAGTCTGTATACATACTATCAACCAAAGAAAAAAACAACAACAACCATAAATCACTGTCCTTCTGTGATGCTTTTGTGAAATTGCTTGTGTCCATATTCTTTATAACGTCCAGTGAGTAAATGGTTTTCTTTTTATTTGGACATTTATATGTGCAGGTCTTCTTCAAGTGGACGTTGGGCTCATTTTTTCAGTACTCGGCCCCCAGTGAACTTGACCTGCTGGCCTTTCTCTGGCTCCTGGTCGGCTAGCCAACAATCTCCTCTTATTGAACCAATACTGCAGCTCTTCAGACAGCCAGAGTAAACCAGACTCAATTGGCCATCAATATTTCATCAGAACAGACTCAATATCTGCTGCAGTATTTTTAGATCAAGAAAACACTGGTGCGGTGACAAACAGATAACCTAATAGAGTGTTTTTACTGCCCGATTAACTGCAACACTGCATAATATCAGCATCTTGTCTACATGCTGGACTTTAGAGATGAAAAGTCATCTTCAAACAAACGAATATGAGGGAAATTACTTATAATGAGCGCTGAATTCAAATATTAATAAGTCAGTTGATTTTAAATGCACTATTGCAGAATTACATATTTCTGCTTTTCATCAAATGGAGCGCAATAAATAAAATGTGACTGTGGCACATTTGATTAAATTATGAAGGCATTATTATTTGATGTATAATCTGAATGCAGGCATGCAATATCAGTCAAATGTTTGTATGCAGGTCATTTATGTTTATATTATGCAGTTTCAAAACTAAATGTTTTTAAATTGTGCAAATAAATATAGTGATGACATGAAATTCTTTACAAAAGCTAATTAAATGGGTTTATATTTAATACATTTGTTTATAACCATGGTATAACATTATACAGAATATAATAAGAAAATATTAAATTCAATTGAATTTATTTATTCTTGCATATTCATTTTGTTTACTACAGAAGACTTTCGGAACTAAAAAGATAATATTTGCTTCAATTTAATTTGTAAACAAATATTATATCGATATAAACATTACTTCAAACTTCCAATTCTATTCATTTAATGAATTTATGAAATCCCATATTATTTTGTTATATTTATAATTATTCAATAAAATATGCATCATTTTATTAAATGCATTTTTTTAAATAAAAATAAAAATAAGTCAAATGTTTGGACACAGATCATTTATGATTTATTATTCGATTTAATTTTATTATATATATACTGAACTGAACTGAACTGAACACACATGGAGTCCAGACCAATTCCAGACAGCATTAAGAGGTTTTTATTAAAACTTTTCATGTTATTAAATGTATCAAAGTAAATTCTCATCAAATTTAAATGAAAGATAATTAAACTGCAATGAACTATTTAAGTTAAAGTCACTTTTAATGCAATGATAAAATAAGTCAAATGTGCATGCAGTTCATGTAAGTTTTTGTCATCATTTCATAATGACTTTCAGAACTAAAAGAAAGACTCCTTTTGTAAATATTGCAAAATGGATTGCTATTTCATAAATATAATATTCAATTAAGCATAATTGAATATTTAATTAGAAACAATTAAATTCATTTGTACATATCTGTATCATTTCCATATAAACCTGTTTTTTTTTTCAACAATGTTTTTTCACATTTAAAGTAACTAGTCTAAGAATATTCAAATTAGTCCAAACAAAAAATTACTTCCCCGTTTCAACTATTGCTGAGTTACCATTCAAATATTAGCATCCTGAAATATGAAATAAGCAGAACCATTGTAAATGAAGGACAGTTCATTCCACTGTGGCGACCCCTGATAAATCAGGGTCTAAGTTGAAGGAAAAATGAATGAATGAATGAATGAATGAGTGTAAATGAAGACTCATCCTTCATACTCATCTCTCTCTTCCACATATCCCACAATCCTCCACAGAAAAGCCATTCGGGATGTTGAAGTTTTCTGACAGGTGCTTGTTTGCAAACTGAAACCGTTATAAACACCATCAGAAGTGCAGCATCGCCACTGTTGTGACAAGCCGTGGCAAATATAACATGACATGACACTCGGGATGTGATAACATGACATTCCCCTTCTGGTCCCAGTGAAATCACCTGATGTGTGGCCGGTAATGAGGCCATGACTGTGACACGCATGTCATACGCACAACAATCAGCTGTCAAAGTCATTCGTCATAATGCTCAGCTGCTGATCGTGTTACTTGTAGATTCTCCACTCCAAATGTCTGAGTCAAAACGCCAGCTCAGGTACGTAGATGTCCTGTAGAAATGACAGCTTAAATGGAGATTATTGAAATCGCATTTAAACGCAAGACACTGAATACTAAGAAAAGAAGGCTTGCTAAAGTCTTTTTTCAGACTTATTTAGTGTTTTCTCAAATGTTTAAATATTCAAATGAGACATTGTTTACATATCTGAGTCAAAAGTTTTTAGATAAATATGGGGAATCTCTTTTCATCCCTACATAATTCAGAAAATACTGTGAATTGTGAATATAAACATTTTCAGAATTGTTTGTAGAATAAAATATTGTATAGAATTATGAACAAATTCCTCTATAAAAACCTTCAGATTATAGATATAAACAAATGGTCGTGCTGCTGAAGTGGAGATTTATGACTTAGGATGAATTTGAGAACAGCCTTTAACAACATCCATTGTAACTGAAATCTACAGACACACATTGATAAAGTGAGACAAAGGAAACAGCCCACAATTTAAAGAGTGACAAGCACAAAAAAACTATGGTTTTGCCTGCTGTTTGTGTATGTGTAAGATCTGCAATTTTATTTCTCTTAAAGATGCCATAGAATGGTAATCTGGACATAACTAAGCGTAGCTGAATAATAAGATTCCAGTACATGAAAGCAGCAGAGTCTCAAACACTATTGTTTCCTTGTTCTCATGTAAATCCCATGAGTGTAAAATCCTGGTGAAAAATATGCCAGCAAATCTGAACACAACTCGAACTCTGATGATCTACATGGGATCATTAATATGCACACCCCAATGTTTGATTGGCCACAACATTTCCTAGAGAGATTACAACAATTATATTTTCCTTACTATTAAGCTTATTTAAGCTTGTATTAAACATAATATGAACTCTTATTTTGAAAATGGGAGAGGCAGGAAGAATAAAAAGGAGAGTGTTGCAGAGAAAAAAGGATTATAAATTTATTTAGTACCACTGTGCAGAGGAATAACGTCTGTTTAAATGTATCTTTTATTAAATTAATTTGTATACTGTGAAAATTTCCGCAAATGTTTGTTATGAGGCAAAGTTTCGGACAAAATGCGCATGAAAATCGGTGTGATGCAAACGAGCCCACCAGCTCGTCTTCAAGGGGAGAAATGTGAGTTTGTGAGGGATCAAAAAAAAAAAGATGGCTTATTCGCAAAGCACTGTCATGCAAGGTGGTGTTTATTTACAGTGCCAAAACATCCATCCACAGTGAAGCTATACAAGTGTAAAACAAAGAAAAATCCAAAAAGTACCAAAGAAACAACAAACAGGAAAATTAATCAGAAAAATATACTCCAATTATATCTACAAAAATAATACCAACAGGTATCCACAATATACAAGTTCGCTTGGGGCACCGCAGTAGCACTCTTGCATCGACTTGGTAAACAAGCCTTGTTCTGTAGTTGGGCTCTGGCTTATAGCCCAAATTCTCGCCCGTTTGTGGGCTATACCATTCACAGGTAAGGATAACATTTAACAAATACACAAACATTGCAAAACTTAACATTTAATACACACTTCACATTAAAACAAAACAAAAAAAATGTATATATAATTTACAACAAAACATAAGCTGTCTTAATATAAGTAAACACATAATACACACTCATGCACACTTCGCACGCAATGCCATGTATTCATATACTGGTGCTTCCAATGGGCTCTGTTTGACCAATCGCGACCGGAAGTCTGACTATCGCACAAAGACAAACACTAAATGAAAAGGACAACACAACAGGTAAAGTGGAGATGTATGAAATGCCTGTGGATGAATATGTATTGTGGAGAGTGGATTAATGGAAATATGTCCATGTGATATCGAGATCGTGTGTGCACCCGCTCCTCCAATAGCGGCAATGGCAGGGAGGAACAATATGATAAATAAATGAGGTAAGTGGGCCCATGAGTATGTATGTGCGTCTGTAAGTATGTGTGTGCATGTGTGTGTGTGTGTGTGTGTGTGTGTGTGTGTGTGTGTGTGTGTGTGTGTGTGTGTTGCTTCCCCAGCGGTGACAGTTAATGTGATTTTATCACATCACCTTCCCCCTCTCCCAGCCGCATACTGGCCGGAAACCTGGACAGGTAGTCAGCTATTTTAAAGTGGTATGGCTGCAGTGCGAGCTACCATCGGGTGACTCTGGCATTGTAGTCTCTCATAGACTGGATCCAGGTAAGGGCCCGGTGGTCAGTTTTCAGATCAAACTCACGACTTAGGAGGTAATAACGCAAACTGACCAGGGACCACTTGATTGCGAGACCCTCCTTCTCAATTGCAGAATATCTTGTATCCCTTGGCAGTAACTTGCGGCTGAGGTAAGCAATAGGTTTTTGTAGGTTTGTAGGTTTTCCTTGGGCAAGGATAGCTCCTATCCCTGTTGCAGAAGCATCCACTTGCACCAGGAATCTTTTTGAGAAGTCAGGACTCTGTAAAACTGGACTGGAACACATGTTCTCTTAGAGGGTTTTGAAAGCTGTTTCGCAGTCATTGGTCCATGGAACAGGATTTGTCACTGATTTAGACAGCAAGTTAGTTAGAGGAGCAGCAATGGAGGCAAAGTTTGGAACAAATCTCCTGTAACAGCCTACAAGTCCCAGGAACGATCTCACTTCCTTCTTGGTCTTCGGCTGTGGGCTCCTGCGAATTGCCTCTAACTTGTCAATCTGTGGTTTAAGATGTCCATTACCCAGGTGATATCCAAGATAATTGGCCTCCTGCCTTGCCCAATTGCATTTAGAAACATTTAAGTTCAGTCCTGCTTCTGCTATCTTCTTTAGTGTCTGTTGAAGATGTTGTAGATGCTCTGCCCAAGAATTACTATGAATTACCACACCATCTAAGTATGCTGCTGCCCAGTCTTCACAACCTTAAAGGACTCTATCCATCAGCCTTTGGAAGGTGGCTAGTGCCCGGCTAGTGCCCCATAAAGGCCAAAAGGAAGGGCTGTGAAATGAAATAATCCAAAAGGTGTTCGGAAAGCAGTGTATGGTCTGGACTCCGGGTTGAGGGGTACCTGCCAGTATCCCTTACATAAGTCTAACGTGGTGATGTATTTGGCTCAACCAATCTTCTTCAGCAGATCATCAATTCTTGGTCTGGGTATGCATCAAACTTGGACTGGGCATTGAGCTTGCGGAAGTCAATGCAGGCATGCAGGGATCCATCTTTCTTGGGAATGATCACCATTGGGCTGCTCCACTCACTCGTCGATGGCTCGATCACTCCAAGCTCCTTCATCAACTTTGTCCTTTTTCAAGGGTTCCACCAGCCTCTCAGGCACACGGTAGGGACGTTGACGTGTTGGTGTCGGATCAGACAGGTGGATGATGTGTTGTGTTAGCTCAGTCTGTCCAGGCCTCTGACAGAACAAGGCAGGAAACAGATTTTCCCTTTTGGAGTCTTCTAGGTGAGTGAGATTCACCACAGACTGCTGTCTCTTTACATCCTCCATTTCCTCTTCTTCCAGATCCTCTTCTACCTCCATCGTCCTCACCAAAAGAGCTGTTTCTGGTCCCTTACCAGGTGGCTCCTTCCACTCATTTAATAGGTTGACATGGTAGGTCTGCCTAGTCTTGCCCTTCTTTGGATGATGAATTTCATACGTTACCGGCCCCATCTTGCGGATCACGTGTATGGCCCTTGCCATTTAGCCAGTAACTTGTTAGTTGATGTAGGTAACAGGAGTAGCACTTTTTGCTCCTTTTGGAATTTTCTAAGTCTGGCATGTTGGTCAAACCATCTCTTCTGTGCTTGCTGTTTTTCTAAGAGGCTTTCTTTGGCTTGTTCTCTGTACTGCTCCAAACGTTCTTGCATCTCTAGAAAATAGTGCACAATGCCTCTCTCCTCCTTCTTTGATTCAGGTTCTCCTTCCTAGTTCTTCTTCAGCAAATCTAGGGGTCCTTGTACCTGCCATTTATAAAGGAGCTCGAATGGTGAGAAGCCCGTCGATGCCTGGGGTACTTCTCTGTACGAAAAGAGAAAAAACGGTAACCACTTATCCCAGTCTCGGCCAGTGTCTGCAACAAACTTCCGCAGCATGTTCTTGAGGGTTTGATTAAATCTCTCAACAAGTCCATCTGTCTGTGGGTGATATGGAGTTGTTATAATGGCAGTGATGCCCATCTGCTTATGTAGCTGCCCCATCAGCCGTGATGTGAAGTTTGTTCCTTGGTCTGTAAGTATCTCTCAGGTATTCCAACTCTGGAGAACAACTGAATCAATGCATGGATGATCTTGGGTGTTGTAATGGAACGGAGTGGGTAGGACTCAGGATACCTTGTGGCGTAGTCACTGACCACCAGGATGTAACGATGTCCAGCGCTGCTCTTTTCCAATGGCACCACAATGTCCATGGCAATCCGCTTAAAGGGTGCAGTGATAACAGTAAGAGGTTGCAGGGGTGCTCTGCCCCGCTGGGACACAGCACTTGTCTTTTGGCAGATGGCACATGTTTTGCAGTGTGCTTGTACATCAGTATACAGTGTGGGCCAGTAAAATCGTGAGCTAATGCTTGCATATGTTTTCTGTTGGCCTAGGTGACCAGCCCATGGAACAGTATGTGCAAGATGCAGAACAAGAGGACGACAACAGGATGGCACAATTAAACGTAAAACATTTTTTGTTCTAACATATAACACACCATTCTCTACTACATATTCTTCATTGCACAGAATTGATGGTTTTTCCAACTTAGATTTAACAAATAAGGGTTTCAAGGTTTCATCTTCCCTTTGAAGTTGGGCTATGTTCCCTGGGACCTTCCAGCCATCAACTTTGAGACCCTCCCCTGAAGACTCAGAGGCTGGAGTTCCCAGGTACTTTTCAAGACGCCGCTGGTGTCTTGACTTTCTAAGGTCCTTAGTCCCGCCCTGCAACAGACTACCATCCAAGTCTGACAATGGCTGTAGACCTGCTCTGGCCTGTGCTTTTGTAAGAGCTGGACATGCCACATTAACAGTGGCAATGGAATGTTCAGAGTCTTTGATGGTGGTTTGCAAAAGTTCATATAGCACTGGAAAGTCTGTAACGCTCGTCTTTAAATCAACGGGATACACAAAAATAAAAATAACAAAAATGGTTCAATTCTCTAGTTTTGTATTCATATTTTATCAAGGATAGAATGACACGTAGGATGCTACATAGACTGGTGTCAGAAGTGGGGTGGTAACCTATATGCAGTTTTTATAGAATCACAATACTCTGAAAAAATGTCCTCTCAATAAACATAAACACAAACAACATTCATACAATAAATCAATACAAAAAGGTGAATCCCAAGTGTGTGAGTGTGTGTGTGTATGTGTAGGTGCAAAGTCCAAAGTCCATGGATGGGTGTGCGTGCAAAATGGGTCGCTCTCACCGAAATGTTTGATTCAGGATAGCAGGTACCATGTGTAGTTGCTGCACATCTAATGTCCTCCTTGGATAGTCTTCTTCAAAGTTATACAACAGTCCAACTAACGAGTCCAAAGAGAAAAATCCATACGACCTGGGGTCCTCAGTACAGCAAAAAAAGTAGTTTAGGCAAACTGCCACTCCATGTGCTTCTGGCTTCTTCAGAAGTTCCACTGAGCAGTCTCCATGTGCCAACTATCTCCCCCTTTTGGTGTGTATGATATGTAAATGTGTATATTTGTAGAAAAACGGCAACAGTTCAGACAGGAAATAGATTAGTTACATTCACCTCACTTCATAACTTCAAAATACAGAACATAAAATAAAAGTCCATTACTCACTGACATACTTGGAGCTACCAAAACTAAGTGTGAGTACGCTTAACTGCAAGGCCTATTCACAAATTCAATGAATTACACAGCAAGCATACTCAATTATGTGGCAGCGCTACAAGTCTTCTCCTATAATCATATCAGCTGGTAAATGGTCAACTATGGCAACATTAAGCAAGTACATTTGTTCTTGTACCTCCACCATAACCTCAGCTCGGGAATACTGCTTTATGTCCCCATGTACACATTGAACAGAGGTGGTGTTCTCATAACTGACATTATGTACAAAGCTTGATTTCACCATTGACAAAGAACTTCCAGTGTCTAAGAGTGCTTTCAGTTCATGTCTGTTCACAGTAACATCATATACATTTTGACCCTCCCCAACAGAGTCAAAAATCACAGTCTCCTTCTCTTGGCACATAACAAAAACCTGTAAGTTTAGCTTTGCGAGTGGGACACACAGATGCTTTATGACCCGAATGTTGACAATAAAAGCAAATCAAGTCTTTGATTGCAGGTTTTTGGCTTTGTGCATTATCCGACAGTTCAGTACAACCCCTCTCAGAACCAGTGTTATGTAATGTGTGAAGTACAGTACCTTTATGTGGTTGAATACGGAGCCCGCCATGATGTGTGTTCAGGTACTGCTGAGCCAACCGTGCTGCGGTCTGTCCTGACTTTGGCTCGTGCTCTTTTACCCAGGTGCGTGCGTAGGGTAGCACTCGAACCAGCTGCTCCAGGACGATGACCTTGCCAATCTCCTCTTTGGAGTGCTCCTCCGGTTGGACCCACTGGCGGTATGTCTCTGGAGAGATGTTGAACTTCTCCAGCGGTGCTTCTTTCAGATCTGCTCTTGAGAGTCCAGAAATCTATGCATCAGGGAAAGCATACCCTCGCCAGCTGTAGTGTCAGAAGTAACTGGCTTGGTTGGGGTTAGGCTGGACCTTGAGGAGAATCTGGGACGACTCGTTGTCTCCACGGAATTCCAATCAGCCCCTTCCTCTGTTGCTGCCTTCACTTGGGACCGTAAACCCGTCCTCGGTTTTCGGCCTTTTGGCGCTGTATTGCGAGTAGCCATCCCATCGCTGCCACCAAATGTGATGCAAACAAGCCCACCAGCTCGTCTTCAGGGGGAGAAATGCAAGTTTGTTAGGGATCAAAAAAAGAAAAAAAAAAGATGGCTTATTCGCAAAGCACTGTCATGCAAGGTGGCGTTTATTTACAGTGCCAAAACGTCCATCCACAGTGAAGCTATACAAGTGCAAAACAAAGAAAAATCCAAAAAGTACCAAAGAAATGACAAACAGGAAAATATATCAGAAAAATATACTCCAATTATATCTACAAAAATAATAACAACAGGTATCCACAATATACGAGTTCACTTGAGGCACCGCAGTAGCACTCTTGCATCAACTTGGTAAACAAGCCTTGTTCTGTAGTTGGGCTCTGGCTTATATAGCCCAAACTCCTGCCCATTTGTGGGATATACCATTCACAGGTAAGGATAACATTTAACAAATACACAAACATTGCAAAACTTAACATTTAATTCACACTTCACATTAAAACATAAAGAAAAAATCTTTAATGTATAATTACAACAAAACATAAGCTGTCTTAATATAAATAAACACATAATACACACTTCATAAACACAAAACACCTATTCACAAAAATAATGGTTTCATCAGCTTCCGATCGCACTGCGCATGCCATGTCATGCATTCATATACTGGTGCTTCCAATGGGCTCTGTTTGACCAATCGCGACCGGAAGTCTGACTATGCTCACATAGACAAACACCAAACCAAAAGCACAACACGTGTGGTTTAGTTATAAACTAATTTCGAGAGGATCACGTGATTAGGATTGAACGCAGCTGGCATCGCATCAGCTCCGCTTATTGCACCAATCAGACACACTATAAATAACCAGAGTTTTTCACTCTAGACATCTTCGTCTTGAAGAATGCTTCCCGCTACAAACGCTCCAGCATCGCACCATTTAACCTATCGATACGGAAGAACAACAACCAACAACCAACAACCAACAACAAGAACAACAACATAACTTCAGCCAGAGCCCTGCTCTCCCCGAGACTTCAGACGCAGCCCAGCACCACCCAGCCTCGCCAGCATACGAACAGGTCTACAAATCGAACCTGAGGTCCCTCAACACGCAACCGGCGTAACACCGGACCACCAGCTCTTCCTCCATCAAACCACAACGAGCCAACGAACTCCGCCTAAACTCTCAGACGCCGGTATCCACTATTCCAAAACATTGCAATGAAGCTGAACTCTCCCCTACCGATCCACCCGCTGTACATAGCATGAATTAAGGAGAAACTTTGCCAAAATGACGACCCACCAACAAAGACTAAACATTTTATACACCTTCTGAAAGCCGAGACTTGCGTGACCAGAATGACACTAGCATCATCTGTTAATACTGGCATCAACCACAAGATGATAACAAAATAAACCCACCTCTTAAGCCTCCCGCCTGTCCACAGATCCATAACATTCCACCAGCACGGAATAATTCGACTACACGGGGTCCAGGCAATCCAATCGTGTAAAACGCCAGTCCACAACCCATTTAACAGCCACGGAAAGCACTGCTATCACCCAGACTAGCCACTGAAACGCGTTCAATAGAGTAGCGTTTCTTTAGGCGTAAACAAACCAGCCACAAAATGGCCGCCGATCTTTTGACTGACAGTTAATTCGACCAATAGCTGAAAGGAGAAGCGCCACCATCCAATGAGTTCTCGGACTCTGATAGTCCCGCCTTCTCTCTTGAAAGTTATGAATGACCCGTTGCAAGCGACTTGCATAATGACTTTGGCCAGATATGCTCGTGATTCTAATCATGTGAAGAGTGCAAGGGCAATGCTATAGCAGGGCTCAAATTAATGTCGTCAAAATTCTTAAACATTATTGATTAGACGACGACAGTTATACTTATTTATATTAAATTATTTATAAAAAAAATAATAATAATTATTTGTTGTCCCCAGTTAACGTTCCTCACCTGGCTTAAGAACTACGTTCTCACCCTGATACTAACCCTTCTGAATTTCTCATTCCAGGCCTAACTCACGGATTCCAACATGGCGTTTCAGGACTTCCTTCCTGTCCCAATCTACAATCAGCGACCACAGAATCAGATAATAATTACATGATCTGTCCATTCTCTGCTCCACCGTTTAGCGTTCACGCATTAGCCAATGGGTATCGCTACTCGCAAATTCCTGGCAAATGCCCGATCATCCATCTATCATCCCCGCATAACTCTGCCTTCCCCAGCTTAACAGCATCATTCAGCCAGATGAATTTTGCTCCATTACCTTGACATACATCAAGCATCTCCCTCATTAAAATAGCTGGAAGTAATGCTCAGCTCGAAACAATCAACATAATATCCGCATTTAAATCATTACAGACATTAATTACTGCCGATTACTGGCATCTTTTCAGCATCCAATGGCGCTTGCAACTCTACCTTGCAGCCCGACTTATTCAGACGCATATGCTTGATTTTATCTAACACATACGGAGTTCCGTACCTATTCCACCACTAGATGGTTTATTATCTCCCCCTTGTTTTCGCCACCTGCCAAATTACCAGCGACCACCCAAAAGGTTTTCGCCGACCTCGGAATTCCTCCCACAGAAGAGAAATCTCCGAATCCAGCACTTCTATTAAAATTAAGGGTATAAACTAGACCCTTATAAAAGAAAGAGAAATCAATCGCATTATTTCCCTTTCGCTAATCTACTTCGAGAACAAGAAAACACAAACGTGAACCCCTCTCCATCCTCGGACACCTAAAATTCGCCATGCGAATCATCCCCCGAGGTCGCCCATCCATTACTCGCCCTCTCCAGCTCTCCACATCCGTATACGACTTAGAAGACCTGTTCTTCTTAGCAACCCCAGTCGCAACAAACTCAGCTTATGGACATCTTTCCTTAAGCAATGGAACGGCTGTTCCTTTTGCTATAGCAACCTAATTCATCCCCAATAGACATCAGTCTATTCACAGATGCCGC
>CAIGQW010005871.1:4382299-4392945 GCA_903798125.1 Danio choprae
ATACATTAGTTTAGTCAGTACTGAAGCCAAATCTGGAGCTAATAAAAGTTAATAACTCTGGAGTTAAATAAAATTTTCAAAAATAGCAAAACTCAAGAGAAACAAAAAATATATAAAATGTTGTTGAAATGTTTTTTTGCAATATTTCACATGAATTTAAATCTTTCCATTTCTAAAGATTCTGTGACTAAAATATTTTAATAATTACATCTGTTTAATAAATCTGTTTTGTTCAAATGCACCAATATATATTACCCATATTTACTGAGAAATGGATATAAATATTTATTTTCAAAATGGGGTGGACTCATATATGCTAAGCACTGTTTGTATGTATATATATATATATATATATATATATATATATATATATATAGGTCTATTTGTTCATAAGACTTTGATTGGCACCCAAAACACACCTATGTCTCTCTAAGAGAATAGGGACAATTCTGTGACTGTGCTGGGTGTGTTGACTATTTTTCAGAGACATCCTAAGTACAACTGCTTCATGTGCTTTAGGCCTTGACCTTAGATGGTCCTAAATCCAGGAGAACCTTGGCAAGATACTTAAAGAAACTACAAGATACCTACCTGCAAAACTACAGTACTATATAAAGTTTAAAGCACTTGTAGGCAAATGCTGTAAAGTGAGAATATTATCAAAACTAATGCCATAATAAACTTTATTTATTAATTAACTTACACCAAATGTTGTAATCATTGTGTTTAAAATGTTGATTTTGTCCTACTTGCACATAGTGCTTTAGCTAGCTTTGCAAGTAGGTTTCTTAAAGTTTCTTGGAGATGTTGCCACAGTTCTTCTGGATTTAGTCTGTGTCAGTTTTTTTTCTGTTTCTTCATGTCTTGGTAGATGCACTGGATCTACTGGATCACTGGCTGTTGTCAGATTCCTTTTGCAAACAAAAATCTCGCTGTATTATTACAATTAATAGCAAAAAAAATAAATAAATAAAAAAGGTTTGGAAATACAAACAGATATTTCCTGCTGACACTTCACCAAAGAATAGAAATAATTTGTTTGTTGTTGTCATTGGTGGTGAAAATACAAGTGGCCTAAGACTTTTGCCCAGTTGTGTATATTTATTTTATTATTTCATTTAGTCATATATAAATAAAAATCGATGACAAAAGCAGGAAATTCATGAAAAAAAGTCTAGTACAAATTCCTAAAAAGCTCAACCTGGCGAGGCATATTCTTCTAATTACAGCGGAAAGAAAGATGTGGGTATCTCTCTCCAGGGTCTGTGTGCTTTAACCGTCGGATTTGACACAGAGGAGCTAGCTTTCAGCCAAAGCAGGGAAGGTCTATTTGAACCAGGATCCGTCTGTGAATTAAACAGGAGGAGAATGGAGGACAATGCCTGGCATGCTCTCAAACTCTCAGTGGGGACCCTACACTTGTCGGAGAGAGCTGCCGTCTCCCACTGCACCTTGACGTGGGCTGAAATATTGGTTTTCACATTAGCGGCTAATAAGGAGCAGCAGCACTAGCGATGCACCCTACTTGTGTCTTTCATGTGTCCAATTACAGACAGATCCCCCCAAAATCATATTCACCTCTTCCTGTCTTTAATTACCTCTTCATCACTCCACTTTTTCCCCGTGTCAGATTCAGACACACCAGCCCTCATTCACCTTGCCTGAGATGGTGGCTTTAATAAAGAATAACAATGCTTACAGCAACATCAGCCCATGGATCTGTCTGGAGGTTTTTGGCTTAATGTGCAACGTGCCTTTGTCAAAGCCGCACAAACATTTAAACACAGTGGCAGGAAGGTTTTTAAGAGACAAAAGATATAGGTGTAGATGAAAGCCCTGATGCTATAGATGCGTACTGTATTTCAAGAGGTCTGACAGCTATGAGAGATGACAGCGCAGGTGATTTATGAATTATGCAGAATTTGTTAGGTTGAGGAAAGTATGTTCGTAAGCAAACCGATGAATATCAAGTAGATCCACTCCTCTAAATGAACAGAAATGCTCTCTTTAGATAAGTTTATGGTGACATGAGAAGCAGGATTGCCTGCAAAATGAAATATCATACATTATTGTTCTTTAGGTGTGTATTTAACTAAAGGTTACTTAAAGGGTTTATTCACCACAAAATGAAAATTGCATTTTATTCCTTATTTTAAATGCAATTAATAAATAAATAAAAAAACATGACAAGCAGATATTTTTGTTCTCTCTGTTATAAAGTAATACAATAAATGTGACACATAAACAGCATCATACATGAAGCCAAACAGAACATATCACCAATGGACATAACAAAATTCTCTACGGAGTTATCCAATTCATTCACTCATTTTTGTTCCCTGTTTCCTGATATTGTGCACTAATTTGTCCAGCACTACATGCGAATTAGTGAATGACTGAAAAGATGAGTGGTTTCAGACACAGGCTCTATCAATGGAAATCCTTAACCAATAACCAGGCATTTCATAATTTATCACATCACCACCTTGATTACCATTACTCAATTTCTGTCAGTGTTGGTGAGAAGTGAATGAGAAGAAATGAATGTGAAGTGTTGTACGTTGCATCTTACCTGTCACAAAAATGCCACTGACTCTAATAAACAACATTTTTTCCAGTTTGCAAACATGTTGAATGATGATTCCTAAAATAATAAGCCATTTCCCCACCAACACAGTTTATTCAGTGCAGTGAAGCCTCTCACCATTGACGTCCATTCAAACACTATGTGCGAGCAAAGCCACTCACATTAATGAACACTGATTTGCTTCAGATTTCAAGTGTTTGTTTCCACACAAATGAAAATTTGTACCCAGCATTGGTGTGCTGTATTGAATTTTGATTTGCCTTCATCACTGAATTTCTCAGTTCTGTTCACAGAAACTGAAGCAATCAAATAATTTCCAAAAGATGAAAATAAAAATGCTCATAGAGTTTATACAAATGATCTGATTTATTGTCCTCAACATATACAGAGATTTTGTGCATCAAAATGATTGGTTGTAAATTTTGTATTGCTTCAGAGTAATGTAGCCTAATGTAGAAACTGCTAACTTGACTGTAGTTCATTTTCTGAAGGGTCTTCCCAGCAGTGGATGCTATAGCCCATAAAAAATTATGTTGCCATTATTAGTGCGGTGTGACAATATTTTTTTCCATAAACAAGCAAGGTTTAAAGATAAAAATAGTAAGGAACCAAGGTATGTCAGTGACAGGATCTCATTGAGCTTGAGGAAACTGTCATATGAGTTAACGCCCACTCACAACAGTGATGATAACACAACTATAACAATAACAGCATCACTTTCAAAGAAATCACTTTTAAAGATTTTTTTTTTTAAATTGTTGAATTATATAAAGACTTACAGCTAATCAGAATCTATACTGCTTCAAAGAGCTAAACAAAATGGCAGAAATGATATCCTGCTAACAGAACAATACTGTGTGTTGGTGTGAATGCTATTGTAGATTGTTGTTGTTGTTGTTGTTGTTGTTGTTGTTGTTATAATTATATTGGTAACTCTAAATAATAACTGAACGCTATGAATCATGTATTAGGCATTAGAAAATAGTCAAGGAGTCATTCATTAATGCTACAATAAAATGCTAATGCTACAATAACATACATTTGTAAGCAGTTTATAAATACAGCTACAAATGCTACATTTTTTACTTATAAGCAATAATGTACTTAATGATTTTATTTTTGTAATGACAAATTCTCATTACTAAATTAAGTATTGCATTATTTACAAACCATATATTTAAGAACAGTTGGTGGTTATTAAGATCATTCAGAATTAATTTATATATATATATATATATAGTATTATTTTTCAGGAATATAGTAAATTATTCTGTATGTTAGTAAACGCTTTATTAATAACTTCATGCAGATTTGTAACTTAATCTAAAGAGCCTTTTGAATCCCCTATAAATGATAATTCGTCACATTAATTCATCATTTATCTTTGTAATGTGAAGATGAGTAGTGATTAACAAAAGAATAAGCTACCTGTGGCTTAAATGCTTCATAATTGCTGACCAGCTTTTTGCATTTCTCCACTGATATTTTAGCCCATTCATCAGTAGCGATGAGCTCCAACTCTTTCAGGTTGGAGGGTCTCCTTGTCATCAATCTGATCTTTAGCTCCCTCCACAGACTCTTGGTTGGGTTTAAGTCAGGACTCTGGCTGGGCCACTGCTGATGTTGTTGTTGAGAATTTTGATCTATTGCTTCTTTTTCATTGTGCCATTTACTGTGATTGCGCTCTCTGGTCTACTGGGTAAAAAACACCCCCACCACCATGTTTGACAGTGGGGATGGTGTTCTTAGGGTTGAAGGCTTCTCCTTTTTATACCAAGTGAAGGCTACATCATTGTGGCCAAACAAAAAAATTTTTTTTAACTGACCATGAAATAGAAGACCAGAAGTCTTCTTTGTCCAGGTGAGCATTTCCAAAGACCAAGCGAGCTTTTGTGTGCCCTCTCTGGAGAAGTGGTGTCTTTCTTGGTCTGTGTCCGTGGAGCCCAGTGGTGAACAGTGTCTGTTAGACTGTCTGCCTTGAGATGTTGCCACCAGCAGAGTCCAGATCCATAATGTTGGCCTTAGTGGGGATCCTTGGATTCTTTTTGACCTCTCACACTATCCTCCTGTCCTGGCCAACACAGGTGTCACTTTTGGCTTCCGAGATTTTTCACAGTGAGGAATGTCCTGTATTTTTTAATAATATTTGCACTGTAGCAACTGGAAGTTCAGAACATTTAGATGTGTACTTATAGCCCTTTTCTGGCTTGTGAGCAGCCACAATGTGCAGCCACAGGTCCTCACTGAGCTCTTTTGCCTTAGCCATGACTGTCCAAAAACCAACAACAGAGAGCTTCTATTTTTCAGATTTCAACACAAAGGTTTAGAAACCCTTATATGGTAAGTATTTGTTTTATTTATTTATTGTATTTTTTGGATAGACTTTCCTTTTAATATATTTTATAGTCACATTTTACAATAAAGTTTCATTAGTTAATGTATTTACTAACATGAACTAACAATGAACGGCTTCGACTTAGTCTCCATTTCAGAGGTCGCCACAGCAGAATGAACCACAAACTATTCCAGTACATGTTTTACGCAGCAGATGCCCTTCCAGCTGCAACTCAGTACTGGAAAACACCCATACACTCTCACTCACACTATGGACAATTTAGTTTATTCAGTTCACCTAAAGCGCATGTCTTTGGGCTATGGGGGAAACCGGAGCACCCAGAGGAAACCCACGCAAACACAGGGAGAACATGCAAACTCCACACAGAAATACCAACTGGCTCAGCCGGGACTTGAACCAGCGACCTTCTTGCTGTGAGGCGACTGTGCTAACCACTGAGCACCATGGTGCCTCAACAATGCATTCAACATACTGCATTTCCATTAACTAACATTAAGTAACATAAATAAATATTGTGATAAATGTATTTTTCATTGTTTGTTCATGTTATTAAATGCAATAACTAATACAACCTGTGTTACCTTTTTTATTTATTTAAAAAAATAAATAAATAAGAAAAGTGCCTTTCATCTTGAGCCTCTGCCCCTCATAATGTCTCTGCACGTCCCTGTTTTGCACAATAAAGTAAGTCATACATATGTGTAACAGTAGAAAGGGTGAGTAAAGATGACAAAGGGACTTCAAAATGGGGACATTGTTAAACAGAACAAAAACAAAATAAAACACTATTGAACTGATGAAGTGACATGGTTTTAATTTTGTATTAACTTCTTCCAGGAAGAGGTAAACAGCGTGGCATTAAAATGCATTATATTGATCTATGAAAGCAAGGACTCTTCGGAAAATGACTTTCCCCTCCTTTTCACCTGTCTGCTAATTATTGTAAACAAGATTTGCTTCTGATTAAGGAAAACAATCGTTGCAAAAACACATTGACATCCTGCTAAGCACTTAAAGTTACAGACAGCCTGGGTTCATTCTGTCCTGATTCATCTTTTTGGGAATAAAACATAAACTAAGATGCCTCTCTTTAGTTCCTTTTACAATGAACTGACCATGACATGCTGTCTAAATGAGATTATGAGCTGTCTTTACCAAGGTAAACTGAAAAAAGGTAATCTATTTGTATTCTATTGAGTTAAAGCAGATTGGGATTTCTCTTGAAAGAATCATCACGTAGAAAGTTGATTCTAGGTCAAAGCTACAAGAACAGGCACTTCAATGAACATGCCCTTCACGTCCTTAGAAGTGTTTGTCAAATTATGCAGAAAAAAAAAAACATTCCATCCTTTTTTATGGTGACACAATTGCTTTATGTAAAGTCAAAGGCTATCCAACAACCCTGTCTTGTTCTGGTGAAAATATCATGTCTTTCAATCTCCCTATCAGCTGTACGCTGTGATGAAGGATTGACCTTTTCCTGTTCTTTACCTTCGTTTTTCTCAGGTTTCTGTGGAAATGAAGCTGATGGTGTGATTAAGACAAGCACAAGCTCAGAATGAAAGATCCGGGAAATGGAAATTGACACGACTGCCAGAAATGAAGATGCTCTATTTGGTCAGAGAACAGAGCAGACAGGAGAGACTTTAAAGGCATAGTTCACCCAAAAATGAAAGTCTGTCATCATTTAGTCTCCATTTACATTACAATGAGTTACTTTCTTTTACATACATCCCGGGAGGTACTTTTTTTGCAGTTTTTGTTTTCTCATATCCATGAGAGGCCGCTGTGTACGCTTTTTGAGATCTCAAATTTCTCTCGCGAGTGCCATTCGCACCTGCCCTTCTCATGTTAACCCACCAGAGGCCGCTGTTGACTGACTGAACGTCTGACTGACAGCTCGACTGACCCACCCTCCTCCTTCCCTAAACCCAACCAATTTTATTGATTATTTGGGAAAGCCGTCCATATGGAGGTAAGCGGTCAGCTGATAAGCGCGAAAAGGAACGGCGTCATACCGCCCCGTAGCGCTATTTTAAAAAATGAAATGCAGCCATACTTACCTCTGGTCACATAATTTGATGTCTCCAGAAACGTGCATAGGGCTACGTTTTCAAAATGAGCCTATATTGATTTTATCCCTAATTCTATTGACGTCAGTGGCAGTATCAGTAATGTCAGTTTTGTGTAAAAAAAAAAAAAAAGTTTGGGACCACTTAAAAGTTAGTAAATAGTGAGTAAATGTCATTTTTGATTTAATTAGAATACAGAAACTCCTGTTATTAGCAACACTGATGGCCATTTAGTTAAATGCAGCCAGCATCTACAGTACTTTTTGTACCAAATCCCTTGTAAATTGTACACAGTAGTCTCTGTGATCTTATAAAAAAATTGGAGTTTCTTCAAGTTCTGAGATTTGAACCTTTTCACACAGTTTTAAACAGTTTTTAAACACTAAGGGGTCAGCGTGTCCCGCTGACCCCTTACACAAGCTTTTATTTTTAAAAAAATGTATGTGACTATAATTTAGAATGCATTGCTTTAAAGTTTCCATAGTTTTTCCATAGTCTCCATCAGTTTTATCACATCACACAGCAGACCTGATAAATTAAACATATATATTTTTAGTTTTTTATTACAATAAAAGATCAAATGAAAGATGAGTGAAATGATTGATGATTTTCTTCATGTTTAAAAAACAATTACATGTGGAGAAATGTTTGTGAATCAGACCAGTTAAAACATTAAATATTAGTTTTGTGCACTATTGTAAAAGCTTTTATAATATAGTATTAATATATAGTATATAGTATAGTATATTATGTGATATAGCATACTCAATATCTTTTCCCAGTACTGGGTTGCAGCTGGATGGGCAAAACATATGCCGGAATAGTTGGCAGTTCATTTCGCTGTCTAAGAGTCTAAGCCGAAGGAAAATATCTGATAACCATGTAATCATAAATGTTGTGAAAATAACTAAAGGCTTTGCCTCTTAATGCTTTAATGCCACTTGAGCTGAAAACTGCAGTGAATTTTATGTACGTTTTGGAGTTTATAAAAATGTTGGTAAAGGCACATTTTCTCAACAACCCTCAATAGGTGTTTTTTGCACAAACCCCAGGTTTTGCCAAGCCGAACACAGAAAACAGCATTCAGATACTCTCCCAAAATATTAGCATGAAAAAAAAGCCCAGAACATTTTGTAATTAAAGTGCCAAGGACCTACTTGCACCTGCAAATGATTAAAATGAAACAGCCATAGTCTGCCTAATTTGCACAGTCACAGATGTATTAAGATCATCTCTACGGACATCTGCATATTCATAACACGCCGTGACTCGAGGGAAATGATAATGTTCTGTAAATGCAGACATTGCAGAATTTGCACAATTAACAAACGTGTGTGTAGAATCAAGGTTCAGTATTATCAGAGAGAAGGCTGGGAAACTACCCCTGTGAGCTGCTGTGTGCTGAGATTATTTATAGACATCATGAAAGACTGGGCACTTGGGAAGGGTCATACACTTACTTTCATTTTGATCCAGTACAAAGCATTATGAAGGCCAGTATCGATACCAGTATGATACTTTTACTGTTTTTCACAGTTGCTTACAGATACTAAACCACACTCTCCAAACCAAGTTCTTAATGGCCTAAACCCATTTTTTATAGAAATTACACTTTCTGCAAAACCTTAAACAAGTTTTGCAAACCTCATAAACTCTATGCAAAAGAATTAAACATGCAAAACAAGCAGCAAAAGTTCAACACAACTGTCATCATTTACACACAATGACTCCAAATTGTTCACACTTGTGTTATAATGATGTAATCAAATGAACTGTACAAAAATATCGGTCAGTTCTGTACTAACTGTGCAAAATATATGCCAAAATATGCATTATGTTGACTGGCTGGACTGTGTGTATGATCTGAAGCCCTTGTTTTATTTTGGGTGCAGGCAAAAAGTTTTTGAGAAGATTATTTGATTTTGCCATGAGTCCAGAGTTTTAAGAATATAGTTACGGTATATAGGAGATTTAGCTGGTTTTGATAAATGTCTTAGCAATTGGGAAAACCTATATTAGTGGATTTGGAGGTTTATTTAAATAGACATAATTTAATTTAAATATACATAAGTTTATTTCCATAGACATAAGCATGTATTTTACAAAGCATAAAAGCTAGGTTTTGAGAGTACCTATGTGCATTTAGATGTCTAAAACTTAAAATAAAAGTTATTTGTTTGAAAACATTGACAAATTGTCTTTCTCTGGCTCAGCGCCAGCTATAAGAAGAAAGCAGATTAAAATTTTACAGCTGATAACGTGACCCACTGAACAATGTAATCACACCAGTGTGATCGCACACTCCAAGGACCAGACAAGACTGATCACACAAGTGTTATATGCGTCAAAGGGTCAAACAAGTGATGTCTTTATGAGCGAGTTACTGAATTAATCTATCAACCCTTTTATTTTGAAGGCAATCAAACATTTTTAAGAACCTCCATTTTCTATACAGAATTGTGGAGAACCTCTATTTTAAACAAATACATCACAATTCTCAATTTATCCAGAATCATGCACCTCTTATATACAGAAGTATAGAAATTAAATTTCTATAGAAAATAATAGAAAATAAGCACACAAAGAACAGTTTCCCTTCCTGAGGAAGCACAAGTGTCAACTAAAATCCAGCTTAACACTATCAGCAAAAACTTTTTCATGAAAAAAAAATACAAACAAACCCGTGCATTAATAATAATTCAAGATATACACATCACTTTCTTGGGAAATTAAGACCTTTTTTATGCAATTTTTGCCGTATTGGCAGAATTTCCCCAAACTGAATTACGGAGCAATTTGCAACGTCTTTGATGTGGTAAATATAAGGCCTTACTGAAAAATATACAGACTGCAGGGTAAAAGTGATCAAGGCTGCATCGTGGCATAAAAAAACACAGCTATAATGTGCTACCGGCCTTCCTTCGCAAAAAAAAAAAAAAAAAATGCTTAGATCAGAGTCCAAAAGCATCTTCATCTGCGCCGATTATACCACTGTGGATAGAAAATCTGATGACTATTAAGGAGCAAAACTGGGATGCTGACGTGGTAAACCTATGAAAAAAGTGGGGACGGGGCAGTGTGGGAGGAAAGCCATGGGGGCGATAGACGCTGTAATAAGGGCAAATTCATCTCTGGATGTCTGTCTTTCTCCTCCGGCACTTTATACAAGCCTTCTAGTTAAAATAAAGCACATTCTGAGAGTGGGGGGGAAAGGATTGATTTGTTGATCAGAAAATCAATTTGTGCTTTTTAATACTTTTATGAATTGTTTTCTTCTCCTTTTCAGAGGCTAGAGTTGTTTCGTCAGCGCGGAGCATGGATGTATCAGGAGAGTTTGTGTTATTACTGTCGATCAATAGAGGCTGAGACACTTTGGTATGGATGACGGGGCATGGCAGTTGTTGGGAATTAAATTAGGGGGAGGAGAGAGAGAGGCCTGGTGATGAAGAGTATCAATCATCCTGTCCCGCATGTGAAGTTATTTGTGGGTTAGACAGAATCGGCAATAATGAAAGTTCACTTGTTTTCGCACACAAAGGGTTTGTGGACAAATTTATTTCTCTGGGAAAGTCTCTCTCTCTCTCTGTGTGTGTGTGTGTGTGTGTGTGTGTGTGTGTGTGTGTGTGTGTGT
>CAIGQW010005871.1:4412473-4423463 GCA_903798125.1 Danio choprae
CATAAACCTACCACTTACAGTAACCTATTGTTTCATTAACGTCTACACCTACCCCAACCCTAAACCTACCATTTACAGTAACCTATTGTGTTTTACTAACATCTACACCAGGGGTCACCAACCCTGTTCCTGGAGAGCTACCTTCCTGCAGATTTCAGTAGCAACCCTAACCAAACACACCTGTCTGTAATTATCAAGTGCTGTTTCAGGTCCTAATCAATTGGTTCAAGTGTGTTTGATTAGGGTTGGAGTTCTGGAATTCTGCAGGAAGTTAGCTCTTCAGAAACAGGGTTGGTGACCCCTGGTCTAAATCTAATCCAATCCTAAACCTACCCCTTACAGTAACCTATTGTGTTTTATCAATGTCTTCACCTACCCCAACCCTAAAACTACCTTTTACACTATTGAAAAAAACAACAGTATTTTGTTTTTGTACAGTGTTTCAAAAATGATGCTGTATTGGTGTGCACATGCTCAGTAGCCGCAGCTGTATTCTATTCTCAACCCAACCTAACTGTTGCATAAGTTCCTCCCACTTGGAGGTCTCTGGGCTACAGCAATACTTGGTAATTTTGCAGATCCATGTAAATGGTGGTCATTGTTGTTATCTGTATCCAAGCTTGTAAAAAATGCAAAGGAAAAAACACAATGTCATGTAAACACAACATGAGTATTAAAATGCAAGTGAGTCATCATTAATTGATAATATATCCATAATCAGAATTTGCATAAAAAGGAATAAACATGATTTTGCAGCTTCTAGTGTTCACCGCAGCTGAAAACAGCAGTAAATATGTGCTGTATGTGTTTGAAAATCTTGGTATGTTGATATGTATTTTTTTTACAATAAGCCTGGGTTGAATTTTAGAAACATTTAATGGAATGAACAACTGTGTGAAGTTTCCTTTGTACAACAAATATTTTACAGCCTAAAACCCACACATCTCAGCATCTACAGGTATATTTTCCAGTGATGCAACCACGTCTGAAGTGAAAAGGAATGCATGTAGCCTAATAATGCAACGTAACAACGTGAACAAATGAATTACGCAAAGTCTGAGTGATTGCTTCGTTTTTGCTAGCAACATCGCTATATGCAAGACCTCACTCCAGGGAATAAGATACTCACACGGTAACGATATGAAACTCGCAAAACCTCTGATACGGCAACATGAATCTGAGGCAACGTCAATTAACTGGATTTGCGGGTTTAACCTGTCAACAGGATGTCATAACAGCTTTTATCATTGTGCACACTGTAGAGTGTGAGAGGCATCATATTTAATCATGCTCTCCCTCGCTCTTTCCCCCTGCTTTCTTTCTCTTTCTTTTACTTTTTTTGGGGAGTAAAAATATGTCCCCACGCAATGCAAACTCCCCAGACACAGTGTTGTTTACTGCAGATTAACAAAGGGGAGGCAAGACGAGTTTCTGACACCAGCTCAAGCGAACAAGAAACCGTAATACCAGCACGGAGAGAGAATTTTGAAGCAAAAGTTGAAGCTGCATTTGGGGGAACTGTTTACTTTTGTTTCGCTAGTTCTCTACTTGGACTTGTATTTATTTATTTATTCATTTATTTGGTGGTGTATTTATGTATGTATGTATGTATGCAAGTGAGGTATGAAAAGGTTTTGCCCTTGCTGCATTCCTGCAGGGCTTGGTTATGAAAAGAATTTGGGTAGTTATATATAATAAATTAATTAAAAGCTTTTTAGCAGAGTCAGTGGGTCAACTCTTCAGAGTAGAACATGTTTAATATCATGTAATGGTATGGGAATGTGTGAGAATTCACAGTAAATGATTTGCATTGGGACCCATCACCGAATACAGTTGCCCTGGTAAAATAACAACAGGTACTGTAACATGACAGCAGTGCTGGGTATCTGTTTGTTATATCAAATTTGGATTACATAATCATTCCAAAACAAAAGTGTTTGTAATTAGATTTTACATTTCAAACACCACATGACTTTTTAAAGCAATTTAAATTATAGATTTTTATACAGATATAGGTTTAGTTTTAGTCATAATTATGAGACAAAGTAAAAAAAAAAACTGTTTATAGTTAGTTCTAAAATTTACTAGCAATAACTAATTGAAAATTGTTTCCCATTGTTACAACCCTATGGTTGTCATGTCTCATCTGTCTCTCTGCTCTGCCTAGAAAACATCTGAAACATCTGAAAACATCTGGCCACTTTAGACTGATTGTTTGCTCCTGATTGGCCTACAGTTTATTTTAGAGCTGTAACATAACTTCACTCTTGCTTTGTGTTCTTTAAAATGTTTGTATGTTGGATAGTGTTTTTGTATGTGTTAAAGATTGTGGCTTGTGAGTACTGTTTGCTTTGTTTGAGTAACTTTTGTTCTACTGGCTTGTTTGATCTTTGAACTGTCCCTCGAATGTGGTTGCTTGTTCTGTAAATAGTGTATATAATATTGGGATAGTAAGGAGTCTGACGCCATTTTATTTGTAAAACCTTTTGATCTCTGTTTTTGTGTTAGGAAGTTAGGGTAGTTAATTGTATTTTCTTTTCTTTCATTTTAATCAGGTAGAGGTTTATAATAAAATAATTTTTGTTTGTTATTTTTGTCTTGTCAGCTACCAAATTCAAAACCCCAATAAATATGGATTTCATATTTTCTTTGTCTTGGCTTTCATGTTGTGCACCTTCCCTAGATGGTGCGTAAGACTCATTTACTCGCATTTAACTAAAATACACAGAAGCAAACTGAAATGACTCAATTTCCTGAGTGGATATTTTCCAAACAAAGCTAAATCAGATAAGGTAGTCATTCATTCATTCATTCATTTTCATTTCGGCTTAGTCCCTTTATTAATCTGGGGTCGCCACAGCGGAATGAACCGCCAACTTATCCAGCATATGTTTTACGTAGCGGATGCCCTTCCAGCTGCAACCCATCTCTGGGAAACATTCATACATACCCATTCACACACATACACTACGGACAATTTAGCTTACCCAATTCACCTGTACCGCATGTCTTTGGACTTGTGGGGGAAACCGGAGCACCCGGAGGAAACCCACGCCAACACAGGGAGAACATGCAAACTCCACACAGAAACGCCAACTGACCCAGCCGAGGCTCGAACCAGCGATCAGCGACCTTCTTGCTGTGAGGCGAACGTGCTACCCACTGCGCCACTGTGAGGCCCCTAAGGTAGTCATACTTTCAACAATTATTTAAAATAGGCTTTAAAGTCTAAATTATTAAATCAACTATTAAATCAATTATGATTAGTAAGTCATAATTATCAATTGAACAGTCAGATGTATGACCTTAAGAAGCCAAAATTGACACTTAAGACATGAAGAAAGTAAAATCTATGACTTATAAATTCAGAATTATAACTTCAAAGTCAACTATATGATCAAAAGTCCAATTAAAACAAAGTCAAAGTCTTATTACTCATGAAGTCTAAATTGTGACTTTAAACATCATATCTATGTGATTCAAAAGTAAAAGCTATGCCATAAATTAAAATTATGACAAATCATGAAGTCAAAATAAGTGTTTCACTTGGTATGTCAACTTAAAAAGACATAACTTTGATTTTCATCTCATATTTATGACATACTTGTGCCATAATTTTGACTTTATAAGTCATAATTTGAACTTTTATCTTCATGCATTGCACCTGTCAAAATTGTACCTTTTATATATGCCTTCAGGGGGAAAAAAATGTTTCCATTCAAGACTGTATACACAATAAAATAGGCAAGGTATAGTCGCTAGTGAAGGGTTCAGTATGTTCATCCTCATGCTCCCATCACACCATCAGCCAATCAAAACTGTCATAATGTCATTTTTCATGAGCCTTCTGAATGATTAGCCACAACTGCCATTGAGATGAATGAGAATGCTCCCAGCTTGCTTTCTCCAGGTAGACCTTCTTGGTTATTACAGTCGGCAAAGTTCCTGATACAATCGCATTGGCTGCTGATGTTCCCAGCATGCAATAAAACACACATATACGCTAGCTCCATCTGCACAGGGGTAACCAATAAACAACACTTCACTTCTGTTTAAATGCAATTCCAATACCTTTTCCCGTGGTGCACAAAATATGAGCTCCACTACTTTAGGATTGGATACACAGTTTATAAAGCATTACGATGCTGTGATTTTCAGATTTTGTTTGGAAAATCTTTGCACATGAAATTCTGTCATTTGAGTTTGCCTTAGTGTATTTCAGTTAACAATTTCAAATACATTACAGATTACTTTTTTATTGATTCACAAATTATTCACATGATGACAGTCATTTTTGCTATTTAAATTTATTGATACTTACATACCGTGCACGGTGGCGCAGTGGGTAGCACAATCGCCTCACAGCTAGAAGGTTGCTGGTTCGAGCCTCGGCTGGGTCAGTTGGCATTTCTGTGTGGAGTTTGCATGTTCTCCCCTTGTTTGCCTGGGTTTCCTCTGGGTGCTCCGGTTTCCCCCACAGTCCAAAGACATGCTCTATAGGTGAATTGGGTAAGCTAAGTTGTCCTTAGTGTATGAGTGTGTGTGGATGTTTCCCAGTGATGGGTTGCAGCTGGAAGGGCTTCCGCTGCGTAAAACATATGCTGGATAAGTTGGCGGTTCATTCCACTGTGGCGACCCCAAATTAAAAAAGGGACTATGCCGAAAATAAAATAAATAAATGAAGCATTAGCAAATAGTTATTTCATCATTTAAGCAATTCGATAACTTGAATATTAACTGTTGAGTCTTTTGTCAGGGTGAAATAATCAAAAAAATAATAATTTTTAATATACAGTCTCCAAAAACTCCCACAGAGGATTCCAGATTTGGCAGAAATCATCAGGTTAGTTTTCAAGGGTAAGAAAATGGCAATCTGATTCAACCCCATATTGACCGAAGGAACGTCAAGAGAGGACCACATTGAAAGAATACATTTTCTTGGCTCAGTTATATTCTTAACAGAAAATGGAAATGAACGAACCAAGAATATTCATTTCAAGATGCCAAAAATGAAACCTTACAACTGTATTAAATAAAAACTATTTGCAATACTATCTAAAAAATCGTATTATTGTACAGTAAACATCACTGAATAACACTGAAATGTTTTATCTTATTGTTAAATTATTATATTGTTGTTTATTGTTAATTTGTTGTAATAATATTTTGACACCTGTTATACAGCAATGTTCAGTAATGTTTTGTTGTTCAAACTTCCATCTGGAGGCTTTTTAAGAGTTATATGTGCCATTCAGCACACCAGCCATCATATTACTGGCATTCGCTTGTACCTTTGTCAGTGATGACGGGAAGAATTTGGGGTCAAACCTTATCAAACCTCATTATTTTGCAATAAAGAAATAATAGCACGTTTATAATATAACATTTTCAGATTAATTGAATGCATTAAAGTGGTAACATTGACAGCCCTAATATATATATACAGTTGAAGTCAAAATTAGCCCTCCTGTGATTTTTTTAAATTATTTTTTACATTTATTTATATAACAGAGCAAGACATTTTTCACAGTATTTCCTATAATATTTTTTCTTCTGGAGAAAGTCTTATTTGATTTATTTCGGCAAGAATAAAAGGAAATTTTAATTTTTTTAAAAACAGTTCAAGGTCAATATTATTAGCCCTCTTAAGCAATATTTTTTCCTTGCCTAATTACCCTAACTTGCCTAGTTAAGCATTTAAACTGCGCTTTAAGCTGAATACTTGTCTTGAAAAATATCTAATAAAACATGTATGTACTGTCATCATGGCAAAGATAAAAGGAATCAGTTATTAGAAATTAGTTACTAAAACTATTATGTTTATAAATGTGTTTATAAACTGTAACTGTTTATATACAAAAATGTATTCTTCATTAAACAAAAACTGGAGAAAAATATAAACAGGAGGGCTAATAATTCAGGAGGGCTAATTATTCTGACTTCAACTGCATATTATCATGAAGACCATTTAGTATGGAGACCCCCTACTCCAGTACAATTGGTGGTCATCAGCTCCTTTGTGAAGACCTCATACTCCAGCATAATGGTGGTCGTCAGCTCCACCATGGAAACCTCCTGCTCCAGTGCCCTGATGATGTCTTCAGATTTCTTCCGCCATCCACACCACCATTAAATCTGCCATCTCCACTTTGGACACTGTCTGCTCCGCCCTGGCTCCCTTTGTCTCTGCCAAAGTTCCCACAATCACAAGAACACACACCTTCAAGGAGGGGTGAGAACTGTCATGCCCCCAGTCTCCAGCTCTGTCACCAACCCACATTAGGAACTCCATTTCCCAAAATCCCAGTTGCTTCCCCAAACCAGCACACCTGCCGGCAATTATTTCATCAGCAGCACTATAAATTCAGTCTCTCTTCACGTTATCATTCTTTAGTCTTGTTGCTGTACACTTCCCTTCACTGATTACCGCTTCAACTTTTCCAAGTATATGCACAGGGACTTTTAAATTTCATTAAGTCAGCTCTTCCGGTTAAGTATCATGCTATTACAAAATTACTGCATTTAAGATCTGGTTTCTTTAAAAATCAATGATCTTCACTGCCTGATTGATATACGATATAAAGTGGGTCTCAGACCAGACAAGAAGCACTGATATAAAATTCATTGTTCTGTGCCATGACTTTAAAATGTGTACATTTATATTACCACAGTATTTTCAATAGAGTATCTGCGCTCGCCTGCTGCTCCTGACAATGCTTGCATTTAAATTATCTTTCATCTCGTTTTACGTTTGAACAACTAAACAAATGTTTAAGTCAATTTAACTGATTAGAATTTAATTGAATGACATTATAGATGCTGTAAAAGGAATCTCATGAAATTGAAAATACTCACATTAACCTTTCACCAGAAGTGTATCTGTGGCTGAAAAACACTTGCTGTACATATAACCAGGAAACGTAACTATTTTACCTTTTTTACAGTTAATACGTTTTACATTTTCCAGGTAATTCATACAAGTTCAGTCGTATAAAATGTACGATTTTAAAAGGTGTGGCAACAAAACCCACCCCTAAACCCAACCATCATTGTGGGATGAGCAAATTGTACTATATTGTACAAGTTGATGCGAATTAGCCATTCAATCAAAAAGTTACAATTTGCAGTGAGTTATATAACCCATTGGTGTGTCCTGACCCAGTGAATCCTCTGTCTGTTTAATCTCACAGCCCTTAAACATGGAAAGAAAAAAAGAGAATAAGTTATTATGTGGTAAGAACAATGAACTTCAGCTCACCTGAGTGAGTGTCTTGATAGCCTGCTTATGTTAAGTTACATGTGGATAATGAAGACTATTAGTATGCCCATTCTTTTGTTATGTTATTTTAATTCTGAACTTTTTTTATTCCAATTTTCTGGTCTGATATGTGAATAAACTTGTTGAATTTTACTTATCTGTGCCTTTTTTTTGTCTATATCCTGACACCAACAATATTGCTTCGCTGTATTTTAAACTCTTTTAAAATGTTGTATTGGGTCATGTACTGTATATTGGACAAACCAAATTGTTGGGTTTCAATGGTTGGATTTGTCTATATTTGACCTAAAACTTGGTTAAAACAACACAATATTTAGTTGTGGTGTGGACTTCCACATTTTATTTTAATTTTACCCCGCACAAGGTAGATTGCTTTGGTCATATTCTTGCACATTGTTAGTAAATTGACCACACTTTATATTCTTTTTGAGATATTTCACCAGTAATGTCTAATAGAACAAGAAAATTATTACTTTATGTCCTATTATATTTTTTTCTTCTGGAGAAAGTTTTATTTCTTTGAATTTGGCTGGAATAAAAGCAATTTTAAAGTAGGTTTAATTAATTAATAATTATTTAATAGGTTTAATAAGGTAGATTTAAGGTTTAATTGCAGAATAAAACGGCAATTACTCCAGCATATGTTTTACGCAGAGGATGCCCTTCCAGCTGCAACCCAGTATTGGGAAATACCCATACACACTCATTCTCTCACACACACACTCAAACACTACAGACAATTTAGTCTATAAAATTTACCTATACCGCATGTCTTTGGACTGTGGAAGAAACCGGAGCACCCGGAAGAAACCCCAATGACCCCCCAAGGTCGCTGGGTCGAACGTCGGCTGGGTCATTTGGCATTTCTGTGTGGAGTTTGCATGTTCTCCCTGTGTTTGCGTGGGTTTCCTCTGGGTGCTCAGGTTTCCCCCACAGTCCAAAGACATGCGGTATAGGTGAATTGAGAAAGCTAAATTGTCCATAGTGTTTGTGAATGAATGAGAGTGTATGGGTGTTTCCCAGTTATGTGTTACATTTATAAGGGCACCCGCTTCGTAAAACATATAAGCTGGATAAGTTGTGAGTTCATTCCGACCGCAGATTAATAAAGGGACTAAGCCGAAAAGAAAATGAAAGAATAAATAAATTAAAATTTAGTTGAATATATAATTTTGACCTCCCTCTCTCTCTCTCTCTCTCTCTCTCTCTCTCTCTCTCTATCTATATCTATATATCTATCAATTTTTTCTTTTCTTTTTACTTTTTTTCTTTTTGCTTCATGGTTGGATGAAGACATCCTTTAAAATTCTTCTTAAAATTAAAAGCTATTTTAGCCACAAAAACAGTTTTTTAATTAAGTGGAGCCAAATGGCTGCAGGCAGTGTACTTTACGAACAAATGTTGCATTGTTAATAAAGTGCACCAGGCAACGTACAATGTCAGATTAGCCCTTCACAGTGGCCTGTAATGTAATCAGCCATTGAACACATCCATATGACATGAGCACAATACTTCAATGCTCCCTCCATTGGTATCAATGCTTTCTGACCTGCCAAGCCACTAAGTGGAAATGAACATTATCCTGCAGCTCTTACCGAGAAGAATGTAACTCTGGAATGAAAAGAAAGTGCTGCATAGAAAATGATTGAACATTAAAAAAAAAAACATCCAAAGACTGAAATCAATTTTCATAATTTGTTCAAAAGCACTTTTTGCAGTCCACCATTTTCACATCATTCTTCAAAGTCTCAGCTCCCGACGATTTAAAGTATAGAGTTCTGGACGTTTAGCTTCCTGAAACTTGATTTCTAAAAGCCGATAATATTAGTTCTTCTCTGAAAATCACTGTTTGTTTCTTATTTTGCTACCTTTTCACTGTAACTGTAGAAATGCACCATCTATCAGCTCGATGCTGAATTATTTATTCCTTTAAACACCACCTACGCCTGCTCCAGATTTCCATTCTCTCTCCTTTTCATTTTCTATTTCTCTTTGCATCTGTTTCTCTCTCTGTCTCTTCTGCGGAGCGGTTGCAGGCGCTCGTGGCGGGAGATGACAGTTCTCCTCGGTGGTGATTCATGGATCCAAATGCTGCACATATTGCATATTTTGCATTGTAAAATCAAGTTTGTCAAGCAGAAAAGAAAAAGTATGTCTGACAGGAAGTCTAAGCATTCACTCTTTCCTTTCTCCCCTTGGCTTTTATCCGCTGCAAAAAAAAAAATATATATATATATATATATATATATAGAAATAAACAAATGAAGGAGCCTAAAAAATACAACAGGCGAGTAGTTAGACAGAATGCTAAATCTCCGAAGCCACACTGTTTTATGATTTATGTATATAGCTCGAAGAAAGGTTGCTTATTATTTAATTACGATATACTATTTTTAAAAAGTGAAAAAGGTCATTGGTTCCCAAAAAAGTTTTATTATTATTATTATTATTATTATTAATAATAATAATAATAATAATAATAATAATAATCTTATAATAATCTCATAATAATCAATATTAGGGCTGCACGGTGGAGCAGTGGGTAGCACAATCGCCTCACAGCAAGAAGGTTGCTGGTTCGAGCCTCGGCTGGGTCAGTTGGCATTTCTGTGTGGAGTTTGCATGTTCTCCCCGTGTTGGCGTGGGTTTCCTCCGGGTCCTACAGTTTCCCCCACAAGTCCAAAGACATGCGGTACAGGTGAATTGGGTAGGCTAAATTGTCCGTAGTGTATGTGAGTGAATAAGTGTGTGTGGATGTGATTGGTTGCAGCTGGAAGGGCATCCGCTGCGTAAAACATATGCTGGATAAGTTGGCGGTCCATTTCGCTGTGGCCACCCTGGATTAATAAAGGGACTAAGCTGAAAAGAAAATGAATGAATGAATGAATGAATGAATGAATGAATGAATGAATGAATGAATGAATGAATGAATAATCAATATTATAAGTCATAGTATAGTAGTAGTAGTACTATTTAAAGGTTTTATAACATCTAGGCTATATCTTAAAATATCATCATGCCACAGATAAACCTACTGCTTACACTTAAAAAAAGTTTAGGCCTAACAAATAAGATTTATGTATTCATTTGGATTACATACTTTTAAATAACTGAACTAATACAGTTTATATGATTGATATTTGTTAGTTAAAGATATATGAAACACATAAGAACAAGATTTATGTAATAATATCATCAATAAGTCCAATGTGTTTAAAATGCTTCATCTATTTCATATAATTTATCTATTGTGTGGAGTATAAAGCTGCGACAAATTTGTCCCAGAATATTAAGTAAATCAATCAAATAGAATTTAATTAATTGGATCTGGAGTTTTTTTTTACAGCTAAATATATTCATACCATATTCATATCTTTCAACTGATTAAATATAATAGTATTCGATTTTAAAAGATTTAGATTGATTATAAGGAATATGACAACACACATTAAAAAAAAAACTGACAAATTAAGTAAAATCAAAAGGTTAAAACAGTTAATGATAAACCTCTTGATTTTTTTAAGTGTAATTTGCTTTGTAAAATTTGGTTTGCCAAGCTGAGCAATTATGTCTGACAGGAAGTCTAAGCATTTAATCTTTCTTTTCTCTCTACAGCTTGGTTAACTTTTGCTAAAACAAATATAAATAATCAAATGAAAGAGGCAAAGAATGAATGAATGAATGAATGAATGAATGAATGAATGAATGAAT
>CAIGQW010005871.1:4428506-4441459 GCA_903798125.1 Danio choprae
AATAATAATAATAATAATAATAATAATAATAATAATAATAATAATAATAATAAAATGTTCCCACAAGGTCAGAATATACCTACTACTAGATGTGTGGGCATACACATTGTAAGGTATACACAGACAAACACACGCACACGCACACACACACACACCAAAATTACATTTTGAGCTTCTCTTCAGTTCAGTGACATATGAAATAAAGGCTTATGTAATATTCCTGATAATGCCACATGAACTATCCTGTACTGTAATGTCAATACCTTACTATATTTAACCATGTTTCTGTTGTAATTAAAGTATAGGAGCATTTTGTTTGTTTGTTTTTTCAGTATGTAGAATTTTAGCATGTACTTGGTATCCAAATTATCACAGCAGACTATAAAAATACATAAAACATTATTTTAATTTTAGTGCTTCAATAAATCTAAAGCTTTTATGATAAGCTAAAACACACTGTCATTTTAACTGACATATACCATGCATTTATTTTTTTACAAATACATATTTAGTACGTTTCAAAATATATTTTTAATTAAATTAATATTGAATGCACGCTACAGAAAAAATTAAGTACTGTATGTGTGTGTGTGTGTATATATGTATATATATATATATATATATATATATATATATGTGTGTGTGTGTGTGTGTGTGTGTGTGTGTGTGTTATTAAAATATGACTTAAAATATTATTTTTACATTATTACCAAGAGCAGTGTAAAAGTGTTAAAAAACATAAGTTGTCAACTTACGCTGTCTTTAAATTAATTGATCATATATTAAAGTACAGTTCTTTGAAATGATACATTCAACATCTAGAGTACAAGTACACTTTCAAACTAAAATGAGGAGCCATTTTTTCAAACAAATAAAACTAAACAAATAAAACTAAATCAAGCACTAAAACATTCAAACTTAAAAAAAAAGACAAATAATACAAACCACCATAAAAGTGGACTGCATTTGACTTTCCTACTATATTCCAAGACCACTGCAAAGATTGAGAAAAAGACAGAAAAATATGCCGGTTTGTAACAGTATATGAAGAAATGATAACAGGATTTTCAATTTCACGTTAACTTCTTCATCTAATGCATATACTAATTGTTCATGTTAATTACCTTATATATTAACCATAGCATTCACACAGTGATAGCTTATTTTTGGTGTGACCTGGCATCCTATAGTGACCGAAACAGTGGTGTGGTGAAAAAGAAAGTTTCTGGATTGGTGCAAAGGGAACACATGCCGAAGATACCTGCTCCTGAGACTCTATCAGAGACTAACCTGACAAAGAAACACCTGCTAGGATTTTATCTTCCTCTTCTAGCAGTATGGCTTGGATTTTAAAGGACCAATAGTGGGGTGCTCTTGCTTGAAGTGTGGCTACAGAGAGTTTTCCCCAACCTCTTCCTGATGGGCACCACCTGTTCTCTCTTTGCCACAGGAGGATCCACGGATCGCTAGGGGAAGATAATATTGTCACCATAACACTGCTGGAGACGCGCTCACTTTATTTTTTGTCACCTGTTGTCCTTCATGTGCCAGATGTGACTGTTAGTCCAAGGCCATATACAAGGAGTCTGTATAAGTATTGCAGCTTGAATGACTTTAAAAGCGCCTCTATTAAGTGGTAATGTGAAGTTTGGATCTTACATCTTTAAATTTTGTTATATAATATAATAGCGCCTGTAAATAATGGTGTTGGATAGTGGTTTTTATTTTGAAACTTCCAAAAGCACATAAATCTGTCATAAAATTAGGCCTTACGCCACCAGGGAGTTAACACGTCTTATGAAGCAGATCAATGTGTTTTTGAGAGAGAAATATTTAAAGTATAAAGTGCAATCGGTGTTTCTGTGTGGAGTTTGCATGTTCTCCCTGTGTTGGCGTGGGTTTCCTCCGGGTGCTCCGGTTTCCCCCACAAGTCCAAAGACATGTGGTACAGGTGAATTGGGTAGACTAAATTGTCCGTAGTGTATGAGTGTGAATGGGTGTGTATGGATGTTTCCCAGAGATGGGTTGCGGCTGGAAGGGCATCCACTGCGTAAAACATATGCTGGATAAGTTGGCGGTTCATTCCGCTGTGGCGACCCCAGATTAATAAAGGGACTAAGCCGAAATGAAAATGAATGAATGAATGAATAAAGTGCAATCACTTGAAATGGTCCTGAAATGGGGGAAAAGTGTAGGGCGGAGCATGATTTTGTTCTTTTTTGAACCGATTGGATTGTTGATAAAGGGATGTTCCTAACAAAATGTAGTATGATTGATGGACGACATTCAGAGGAGAAACAAGACATTGACTGATATACCTGCCCTAAAGAAATTCCATGTGGTCAGGAGGTAAAGAAAAGTTGTTTCGAGGTGGAGATTAAAGTTTATGAATTTTTTACAAAATAATGAAATGTCCCCACTAGTAATACCAGTACATTTTGACCTAGTGGGGAGATTTTTTTGCTCCCCCTGAGAAAAACAGCTCATAAATCACGCAAGTGTTTTGAAAATGTAAAAATGCAGATTGTTTCCTGTCAGGGTTGGGTTTAGGGGAAGTTAGTTAGAATATTTTCTACAGTAAAAAAATATGTCTATGAAAAGTCCCCATAAAGATAACGGTACAAGTGTGTGTGTGGATGTGCGAACATTTATAGATATCTATAGCATTTACTTTGCTTCAATAATTTATGCACTCTCTCAATAAAAAAGCAATTAAAACAAACCGACAGGAACACAATTAAACATGAAACAATAAACATACTGGCAGTAAACCAGAACCGCATGACTGACACCAAAGTCAAAATGTAAAACGCCATAAATTGATGAATTAATCATACTCGGTAAATAAGTTATGAATGCAGGTTACCCAAAGCTTCGGCGGTGATTAGACCTTTGGCACGAGATCAGACTGCTCTCTAAAGTGAACCTTTAGTGCCCCACAAATAAAAACATCTGCTGCCAGCAGGCACTTTGGGTCTCATCATTATGCTACAGACCAACAAAGTTCCTTCTGCCATACCATTTTAAAGCCATAGCTGTGTTCACTGGGTAATTTGAGTTGTCTTCATCATCCTCTGACAAATGGAACTTCATGCAGAGGACCAGATGGCGAGGCTAAGTCATAAATCTCCAAAATAAGACATTTGATTGATGACTTAGGAGAGGAAGAAACACTGCCACTAAAAAACAAACCGAACAGCGATTTCTCTCTAATTGAAACTGACGTAACAGTGCGAATCTACAGAGCTATTCAAAATTAACTTGGGCTTCTTGACTGCAATGAAGTCGGTCATGAACACTTTTTTCATTTTGCTTAAATCAGTTTCTGAACTCAGACCCAACAATTGACCCAAAACCATGAGAAAACAGGTGGTGATGAAAAAAAAATCGTACAGATAGCTGGAAAACAGACGGAGGCTTAGAACAGACAGTATGACGGATCCGTAATACCAATTATATCCTGAAACAGAACTGAATATCGCCATGTATCAAAACAAACCTACTCTTCTTTTCACACAGAAAGTTTGACTCACTCGGTTCAGCACATTTAAAAGGACGTGCTATTTCACGAGGGTGGCATCCTCCTAATGTGACAACTTATCACCACCTATGAATAAAACATCTTGCACCAAGAAAACGAATGAATATAAAAGAACAAAGGAGTCCACAGTCAAAACTATATATTCAGTATTTTTGCTGTCAGGCAGACATATTGTACAAATACACCCCAACTATTATGCATGTAACAACTTAACAGTCCAAAAGCAATGGTCAGTGAGGTATTTTTTTCCTGTAGTAAGCAGATTTTCAAAAATTATGACTGTCAAGTATGTATGTATGTATTTTTATATATGTGTCTGTGTGTGTGTGTGTGTGTGTGTACAGATCACCCATTTAAATTAATCATTTCTTTAGGTTGCTATACAATGAGATAATTGTGTAAGTACATTCATACCAAAGCCAAAAGAGAAATAATTTAACAAAATAACTTGGTGCAAAAATTCTACAACCCAATGAATATGTTATGGGAAAATAATGATTAAAAATAATAATTAAAAAAATGGTAAAATCAAGTAAAAAAATATATATATATATATATATATATATATATATATATATATATATATCTCTATATATAACTATTATTATCTTTGTTCCTAAATATGTTAGGTGACCATACACTTCTTTTCTTTTAATATAACTGTTTAATAAAACATTAAATGCACCAAATTAAATGATCTATATTCACTGAGAAATGGATGTGTACTCATTTATGCTGAACACTAGATAAATAGACAGACAGATAGATAAACACACAAATATTAAGATAGTATTATGTGTAAATATGTGCAATTACATACATTTTAAAATATGAAAATCAGATACTGTACAGAACACATTTTTAATATTTGTTTTTTATTCATAATTTATACCAGCAGATACAAAAATGTTTTAACTGTATCCAAATGTGCAAGAAAACACTATTGGTACTTTCATTAATTCAAATCAACAACAAACAAGAACTGACTTTGGAAAACTGACCATGTAAACTGGAGTGAACAGATCCTTTTAGACAAAAAAGGACTAAATTCAGAGCATTATCATCATAACTAAAAACGTCCAATACAATTTTTGCATCTGACTTTCTCAAGAGAATGCCAGTCATTGTGAATACATAGGCCTATATCTAGGTGACATTCTATCTCTCCCCCACTTTTCGTAATTAAAAAGGCAATCATAATTGTAAAGCAGCACAAATGTGTATGACACATTAAAGAAATACGTCTGTAAAGTTGTACCAAGATGTTTAAGAAAGAGATATAAACGAAACGAAACTAATTTACGCTAAATATGTCGTGTAAACATTCACCTTCATTCGCAGCACAAGGACAAAAGAACATGGATCAGAAAAATAGATATTTCAATGAAGCTTGTTAAGTGCTCAGCTGTCATCGGTTTTAAAATACTTCAGCAATCCCAACAAGCCACATCTAACGACAAACAGACAAGGTCATGAAAATGATATTGAACATGGAGTCCCAGAACACTTTTTCTTTCTAAACACATGCTCACACGCACTAAGCATTTTCAGTGTGCCTCATCTCATTACGCCACCCATCTGGGCAAAAAGGAAATAAAGTAAATTCAATGTACATTGCACTCAAACACTTCAGTTCACATTTATTTTTTGCATTAATCGACTTCCACATTCTGGTAAACGCATTTTCAACAAACTGAAAATCTTATGCCTTGCCTAAGACATTCCTCTTTTTGTTGCTCACACTCTCAAACACACACGCACACACACGCACGCACACACACTATGTGATTTTGACATCTGAGAAAAAAAAACCTTCATTAAATGGCAACTTTACCGATTCAAATCACAGCAAATGAAATTATTTTCCAAAAAGATACATAGATACAGCATTCAAAATAAGCTTTGAAGGTGTGTTAAAGGGATAGTTTCCAAAATGTAAAACTCGGTGATCATTTAATCAACTTCACTTGTTTCAAACTTGAGTTTCTTTCTTCTGTTCAATCAACACAATCTCATGGCAATTCATAATGTTTTTATTTAGTGGCTAATTGGTATGAATGTGTAGGATCCCCCAATTTTGGTTGGGTTTAGGGGTGGGGTTTGAGGACATGCCTCCTTTCAAAAATAATATTTGATATGATTGAAAAGTGAAATCGTATGAATTCTAACTCACTTTTCTGACAATCCACAAAACAGTTACATTTCCGTGTGAGATCAACTGGTTGAACACAAAAGAAAATATTTTTAAGAATGTTTAAACCTTGCACGTAGCTGACGCCATTGTGAGCATTTATACTTCTGCATTCTGTCTGTGCTGATCTGCAATAACACTTCCGAAACTCTAGTCGGCGATGGGGTTTCTATGTTCCACTGTGTCGAGTTTCTTTGCAGGTGTTTAGGTTTATGCCAGAAATGCGTGCGATGCTGCTGTAGAAGTAGCTCAAACTCACACTCATTCAAGGGCGAAAGAGGCAGGAACTGACGAACGTTCAACAACTTTAATCATAAAATAAACAAAATAAAAATATACTGTATATCTGTAGCTCCTCCGCAGGACTCAAAACTCATTAAACACTGGCACCATCTGCCTCGCTCCACTCCCATGGCGCAAGGCCCCGCCCACACTCATCTCCACTACCAAGCTGACCAATCACAGATCTTGCACTCTGCGTAATTGTAACAATATATTTACACAGTTTGAGAGGAGCACATCAGGGTATGGCAAAAGGTACGAAACTGTGGGAAGGCTACGGCGGACCTAATACATGCACTTGATGCATATGTATAAATTGACCTTTACTACAGAAGTCAATGGCTTTTTAAAACATTTCCAACATTCTTTAAAATTGATAAAAAAAAGAAAAAAAAAAAGAAACTCATTAAGGTTTGAAACAACTTGACGTTAAATAAATTGTGAGTACATTTTTACTTTTGGGTGAACAATCCCTTTAAAAAAACTATTTCCCGATATCCCAAGCCGTTCCCTCATACGCATTACGTAAAACAAACACATATTTCACCGAACTCCATGGGTTATGTTTTCACTAATGAATATTAAAGATGGCAAACTGTGTTTATTTGACAGCTAACCTTCAAAGTCTCCCCAAGGTGTCTCACGAATACTTATTGTTCACCGTTTTTTCCTGTGAACGCCAGTTGGCACTTTTTTTAAACGGGCCTTTAAAAGCCTTCGACCATGTGTGGTGTGAAAACTGCAAATAGAAAGTTCTGGCTCTGATTCACACACATTCAATATGCCAGCTAAAGAGACATTTATAAGCTCCCCTGATTATCCCAATGTAGTCCAAGCCGACTCATAAGAGGGCAGCGTGCATGCAAAACCGTGTCATAATTATCCCAGCATCAATAACGTAATGTGAAAACTCTTACAACAATTAGCTTCCAATGACTGATGATATTTTTTCTTATCTGAAGCCCTATAAAAGTTGAAGAAAAGCAATTCCCTTTCAATGACTGGAAAGACGATGTGGGGGGGGGAAATGGTGTATAATTCTCAAATGTCTGAATGCAACATTTTTGGCTTGAAGCAGAGTTTATGAAATATTGACAGGCTGACATGCTGCTATTATGGAGGGCAGAGGGTGAGGAAAGCCTGCTGTCATTCTGCGAAGAGAGAAGAAATATCCCATATACACTCAGGAACTTATGAATGCATAATTCCTTTGGGATATTTGCAGATTTGTTGAACGTTTGCTTGCGGTTCAAGTATAAACAAGCCATTTAAGGTGACATGTCTCTACAAAAGTGTGCTTTTAGTTTTAGGCAGGGTGGCACAAACATTGTGAAATTAAGACATCGAATTTGTGATTGATTCTCTTAATTTGCCAATTCAAGGCATGTTTTGAATAAAATAATTGTATATAAAATTAGCTTCATTTTATAAACTACTGACAGAATAGATGAATAGAAAATATTCCTTTAGGGCCTATTTACTGAGGGGAAAAAAAAAAAATCCATCGCCATGATTTTTTCAAGCGTACTATTTTACAAAGCAGAAAAAAAAGTAAAGCACTTTTCAGAAGCCAAATTACAGTAATATATTTACGATCCTTGAGTTTTAATTGCAGAATGTTCCCTTTAATTTACATTTTAATTTGAACGTGTTAGCTTAAATTTGGATATAAAATGCTCTCTGAAGAAAAGAAAATGTCCACATCAAAAAAAAAATTATTCAGGAAAGTCTTTCTCCTTATTATGACACGTTTAATAATTTGGTCATAATTTGTCATATATGTTCAGTATATTTATTTATTATCTAAATTTAAATTTAGATAATATTAAATAAGCTATCAGTAGTTTATAAAATACAAACTTCATGAGGGATTCTTAATAGCTGTCAGCTATTTTGTTAATTAGATAGATAAGTTAGTGTACAACTATTTTCATATGACACTCTGGGCAGTGGATGGCATCTGGATGTTCGCTTTCAGTATATTGCTGCAAAGGTATTTCCAGCTACCTTGTACCTTGAATTATGTTCAGTCTCTTATACGTTACATGAGCACATACACATAAGTGCAAGCACAAGCATTATGCTGCTGGCTGCAGTTCACTTAACAGCAACTAGCATGGCAATAACTGGAGAATTCTATATATAGCCTCTTTAAACAAAACAAATAAGATGCTCTTGAAGCATAATAAACCATTTCTGAATGTACATGAGCCAAAATATTTAGACAGAACTAAATACTGTATGAGCCAAACTATGCAACATATATAAAATATTGAATCCTGTTTTGTTCTTTACCTGCTCCCTTTTTGTATAAGATCACAGATGTAGCATTCTTCATGTATTCTTCTTGAACAATTGCTTTGAATATGATTCAGTCCTTCCTTTGTGTCCTTCTGACCTGACTGACCGAATTTGTTGTTGCACAGATCTTAAAAAACAAAAGGTAAATAAAATGTAAAACATTAAACCTAAATAAATGCTTATTCTCTTACAAAAGTATTCTGATATTTGACAAACTTCCATTATCCAGCATAGCTGCAAGTTTCATTAAAAGTACCGATTTTTAGAACTATTAAAACCTGCCAAAAACGTGGCTGACATCATATTTCCAGAGAGAAGCAAATTACTTGTAAAAGTGCGATCACATTCACGATCGTTCCGAGAAAATTTAGTTTCAAGAGCAATTTACAAAATTGGGAACTAACTCGCCACATATATTTCACAAAATATTTGCCATGTTGAGCAACTGAAAGCTGCTTGGTTTGAAAGTTAGTTGTGCTTCTTCACATATCCCTACACTTATTTACAATAGGCAATGCACCTTTAGAAAAAAACATGGACAAACTGTTGCCAATGTGACCGCACCTTAACGCTACAGCAAAATTCCTGATGAATGACGCACATTAATATAACGTCCAATCGCAAATCCAAGCTTTACTGCAATACATATTCATATAATCAGTATGTGCATTAAGCATGGCAACTGAATCCTGGTTCACTCTAAAAAGCCTTGCTTAGTGTAAAACACTTAATCTGAGCAACAACAAATTTAGCGCTCCTTTTTGTGGGAAGATCAGATAGTCAACCTACGCAACTGATCACATGACCTACAAACATGTAAACTGTTTAAACAATGCGTCACTCAACAAAAAGTGCAAATTTCTACCATAGCCCACTACAGTCCGTTCAGTAGTGCTTCTCCTGCAAATAATCTTTCATTTTGTTTGGTAAAGGCAGTTTCTGAATCAGATCTATCCGTGTGTACTGTCGGATGACGAAGCGGCAAAGATATTGCAGCGAACGAACTTGCATGAACCGAGAGACGGGATTAGTCAACCGCACCGGGTACGTGGCGGACCCCGGCAGACGGGATCTGGAGTAACAGAATGCGCCATTTTCTGAGTCTTTTATAGAATGCTCGATGAGATCTACGATGGAAGTGTGACCTTCTACGTCTGGCTGCTCGTAAAAGCTGAATCTGCCATTGGAGTGCTCGATCCTGGTGTGAAGCGTCTTCCCCTGTGACCGAAAGCTCAGGCTGAGGAGATAGCGGTCGTCTGAACTGTCTCTCACCAAAAAAGAGCCGTCTGGAAGGTTGACGAGCTTTTCCTCAGCCTCCCATCGAGTTATAGGTCCCCAGTACCAACCCTGCTTGGCCAGTTTTTTAAGTTCCTCCGTAAGGCTAGTTACAACCATGGGTCCGCTGCTTTGGAAAGAATCGTACACCCTGCTTACACCGGGAGCGGAATTGGGGTCAAAGTTCAAGTGATGCCTCACTCTCTCAACAACATGAGAGTCGGCACTACTGAACCCGGAGAGGGTCCTTGGAATATCGATGGTGGAAAGAGGTGACAGGGAAGGAGAAAACAAAGGTGTGTCAGCTCGGGAATTGGAAAGGACCATTGCCGGAGCATCAGCGAGGTGTCCGTTTACCGAATGTTCCATGAGAATGTCTGATGCCATGATATCATGATCATCCGGGCCCTGGTCTATGTGCAGAGAGTCAGATTCACCCTGATCACCCACTTCCATTGGCGAGGGCCCATCTAAACAAAAGGACTGGGCAGAATCTGGGTACATTCCCTCATCTAAAGGCATTGTGTACTGGATGTAGTCCTGAGGTGTGAGTCCAATAGGCACGTGATCCTCAATGCTCAAATGCAAGCTGCCACTTTGAGTCTCCATGTCCTTCAGAGACTCGCTCTGATCCTGGAACAAACCTTCTAATTGGATGTCATGGAACTCCTTTCTGATGCCATTGAGGGCAGGACTGGGGTTGGGAGAGTGGACCATAGCTTTGACCTTCACCTCCATTTTGATGCAAGCCTCCTCTGAGCCGACGGGACGGAAAGGCCATGGCGAAGGGCTGTAATGATGGCTTCGGAGGGAGGAGGATCTTAAGGGTCGCTGGGCTTTGACTTCATTAAAGCTTATTGGGACAGATGAAGAAGAGAATGTGTCGTCGTCATCTCCAGAGCCCACTGCGGTGGAGCCACCTTTGACTTTCGCTTTCTGTTTGGTAGATAGTCTCCTCTTTAGAGTGCCCATAAGACTCTCGCTCTTCGAACGGTTCTTATGACCCTTCTCATCCTCCCCATTAAGATCACAACCTACCAGCCCTTTGGTGTAACAGCCTCCAAAGAGCGTGTCGTCCTTGGTGAACTCGGCCGCTATAGATGGCTGCTGGAGCATGACAAAATCCCCATCTTCTTTGCCCTTTATGTTAAGTGACTTTCTGATCGTCTTCAGACTGATCTTCTTCATCCTTGTACACCCGGTCAGGTGAGGGCATGGGACGGTCCTATCTTCTGACCGATGGATGCTAACCGCAGAGTCCGGCCATGTGACTGGGAAATGTCAATCATGTGAACGTCAAAACCCTTGTCATCTGCAAAAAAATTTTATAAAATACATCATTACAATGTAAACTAGCAACAAACGTGGAGTGTTTTCAATGTTTTTGATTTATCATGTCTTTTCAAGTTGTTAGTAATACTAATGTGGTTCCATTCCACTTTAATATGTAATGTGTTTACAAAATAATAAATCTAAAAAATAAAAACATACAATCTTCTTTCCTGTAACTTTGCAATGCAGTTTACGTTTCTTTTTTGCCATAATGGTTAAATTGTGGCCAAGGCACAGTCCTTATGTCATAAAATATAAAGACAGATATTCAAAGCTTTATTCTAAAACCTCAACAGAAGCTTCAAAAGTAAATATGACCTGAAGAAAATGTCATTCAATAAAGTCTATTAACATATAGAATGACTGCTGTGGACATTCTACTAACTACAGAGTTCTGGAAGTTATTGAGTTAAAATAATTTCTATAGATTTTAACTATTTTAATAACATGATTTTTATATAAATCTAGTTTCTCTCTGACTACTGAAGATGGCATGCTGCTTTACAAAAGAAAAATTAATGTAAGCTAAAAATTAATTAAGTGATTAATCACAAATGGATTTGCTTTGTAAGTAGATTGTGTATCTAATTTAGCAAATTACATTTATTACTTATCATCAATTATGCATATTGTTTATATTCCTAAAATATATCTATCACTTTTATTTGTTATCTGTCTTCATTTAAATTTTACATTTGGAAAAACCATTCAATATCAAGAGTAAGCTGTAATTTGAAAGTTAAAGTCAACATTTCAAACATATCATAATGTGTGCAGATACTGCATATAATTGTATACATCTCTGGCTGCATTTATGATGCTCAAATTTAACAATGATCAAATCACCTGTATTAGCTAATTATGTGGTAATAAAGAATTTACACCTATAAAATATAATCGGATCAGTCTACATTTCCCCTTATGCTACAAATAAGAGATCATATTTTGAACGCATTTACTTAAAACCATTTTAGTGGTCGTTAAAATGTTAATTTTAGTTAAAGAACAGCAGAACTGACACAGGCCAAATCAACACACTTTCCTTCAATATGATAATATGGTTCCTAACTCGACAACTGTTGGGCAACAGAAAACCTAAAACTAAAAGATTAACCAAATAAAAATCTATTTTTAAAAGAATATACTGTCAAATCAATCTCGGCAACTTAACAGGCCTAAAATGAACCGAATTAGCTAACGTTAGCAGGCTACGAGACCTTCATCGTGTCACTCTCTCTCTCACACACACACACACACACACACACACACACAGTGTAAACATTGACATTAATACAACCAATTACGCCGACTTACCCCTTTAATCGGAGTTTTAACCCTTCTCTACAGCTTCAGACAGATGGATCTGGATCGAAAGTGTCCGTAAATCTAACGACGAGCGTTGCATTTAGCATTAGCTTGTAAATAAAAGACTGCTAGCTGCTATGCTAATCCAGCAACAGTTCCGTTACAGGAACAACAGCTGCTTTTCTACATAAACATGCACTGCTCGTGAACTGTCATCATCTCATGCACGTAAAGAACCGAGGCTGTTTTTTCCTCGCCTGCGTTTGCCAGTTTGGTGAGAGAAACATTCCTTATTTTATTAACAGCCCCACTTCTTTCTTCCTTTTTGTGCTAGCTATAGCCACGTTAGCTACAGCTCGTTCCTCTCCCTCTTCCTTTGTTGACTATTGCATTGTGGGAAAAGACTGAAAGGATAACAACAAGGAGGAGAGTGTCTGGTCTGGGATCAGTGTATATATATGTCATTATGTATGTATATACATTGTTTACCTGAAATAGAGCACAAAAAGATGTAGATTCATATTCATTGTTTAACAATTTATGATAGCCCTATAGTAGCAGAATACAGTAACAAATATAATTGGGCAGCATACAAATTAATTTTATGACAGATTAAATGTGCTGAATTTTTTTTAGACCCTGATTTTCAAGTGACAATAAATTAAAATATTTAATATTTTAAACAATTGCAATTTTCTTAAACACACACACACACACACACACACA
>CAIGQW010005871.1:4471305-4487012 GCA_903798125.1 Danio choprae
GGGGAGTTCGGTGCTGAACCTTATAATCAATGACATTAATGTTGAGCTTATAAATGCTGTAGCCGATCAGTGGCGGTAAATTAGTCATAGCTGAAAATGAGGTTTGAGCTCACAAACTCACTGAATAAGTTCTGTGTGTTCATGAATTCTTTCATTTAAAAATACAATGGGCTGAAACAAAACATGTAAGAGATTAAGTTCATCTAGAAGATAGCTTCAGACATTCACACATAGTTTTTCATAACTTCTTGCTAACATCATGAACCAACATGTATTATCTAGCCAAATTATGACATGCTGTTAAGTATAATGACTTTGATATTGGTTTAAATGTAAGTATTTGGCCCCCCCAAAATATATATATATTATAATACAATGCAGGCAACATGGTGGCTCAGTGGTTAGCACTGTCACCTCACAGCAAGAAGGTCGCTGGTTTGAGTCCTGGCTGGGTCAGTTGGCATTTCTGTGTGGAGTTTGCATGTTCTTACCATGTTGGCGTGGGTTTTCTCTGGGTGCTCCGGTTTTCCCCACAGTCCAAAGACATGCGCTATAGGTGAATTGAAAAAACTAAATTGGCCGTAGTGTATGTGTGTGAATGAGTGTGTATGGATGTTTCAATAGGTTGCAGCTGGAAGGGCATCTGCTGTGTAAAACATATGAATAAGTTGGCGGTTTCATTATGCTGTAGTGACCCCTGATGAATAAAGGGACTAAGTTGAAGGAAAATTAGTGGTATTTAAAATTGCCCTTTTATTTTATTTTATTTTATTTTATTTTATTTATTATTATTATTTTTTTACTGCACAGTAGGCTCACAAATATCCAATGTTGGTTGAACCTAAATGTTATTTTGAATATCTTGTGAAAAAAAAGTTGTAACAACATGAGACAATTATTAATTAAGCATTCCATCATCCAGCTCAAAATTCTTTCAAATGGCCCCCGGACCACCATTAATGCTAAAATCTGACCTTTACACTACACAGGACTTTAATATATTTTATGTTCTTTTATTGTTTCTTTACCCTGCAGTCAGTACTAGATGCTTGAAGTTCTCTGTTTTTCCATGGCTGTCTTTGAACACAACAGATCGACATATATTGTCATCAAATGAAAGGTATTTGTACCCTCTGCTTGCTGTTATTTGACCACCTTTACAATCTAATGTCCACCCTACTGGCAAAATAACGTCACTTACTCGATCATTAGTTCCCTTAGAAGCGACAACCACAACTTAGTACGAACCACCTGTGAGCTGCTTCGTGATGTCATCATGCAAGACTTCCCAGCTGAAATATTCCTGCAAAGGCCAAGTACAGTTCAAGTAAGATTTAAATTTGATTTCTGTCTTCAATCTGTCAGTTGTTTTAACCCCTGATGGGAGCTTCATAAGTTGAGTGACAGCGATGAAAGTGATATCGTGGGCCTCCATAATCCCCGTTCCATTCTATAATTGAAATTCCACAGAATCTGATTGGCTGTCCAATGCCTTCAAGTCCGGAAAGTATTGGAATGACAGCGACAAATCGTGTCTTATGTCTAGAGCTGTACCATGATGATTAGCTGGCAAGCTGACACATGCCGTTTTAGTACAAGCGTTTAAAACCAAGCGACAAGCATTGCTGTTTTTCTGTCAAAAATGTGTTGGCATGGATGCGTTCGAGATTATCTGAGATATGCAGTCTCAGTGCTCTCTATGAAAATTATTTATCAGACTGGGATAAAGTGGTTTGGAAGTGCTCTCTTCAGCTAATGCTCTTGAACTTTTGTGTAATTGTTTAAAAATTGAATGTACCAGCGATTCTGACTCGGAGTGATCAGTTCAATTAGGTTTATTGAATCACTTTCATTAATTTGCATTGCTTTGGTACCACTGGAGGGGTAGTGCGTTTTAAATTGGTACAAATTACACGACTTAAAAGTTAGTATCAGGTGGCCTTTTATTTAGTGTCTGATTAAATGCAGAATCAGTTCTCCAGAAACGCTCGCACCATTTAGATCAGTTGTTTTTGTTATAACAGGTCTACACATGTCCTCGTGGGTTTACAAGACAACATCAGTTTCTGTTTTCATGTATTGCTGTTTTCCCCCTCTAGAGTCTGCTGTCACTTCTCGGTCTGAATGTTGATGGTGATGTCAGCTACCTGACGTTCCAGGCATTGGCCTGTCTGCAACAGCTTTGCAGGAACTTGAAGAGCCGCCTACGTTTTTGCAGAGATCCAAGCTTCTTCTCAGCCAAGCAAGGTACCCCACACCATCTATTATGTATATGTAAACTTTTCTTAATGTGGGGGTTCACTTCTAGCAGTTAAACTTTTATCAAATTTTGCAGCATTCAAAAAGTCAGACGCTACATTTATACCTGGTATTAACTCTTTCCCAGTCAGCGTTTTTTTTATTTTTTATTAATTAATTAATTAATTAATTATTATTTTTTTTTTTTAAGTTGCCAGCTATCTGCGTTTTTGATGATTTTTTGCAATAGTCACATCGCCGGATATGCAATGTTGAGTTGGGATTATAGTCAATAGATCAGCACTTGAGGATACATAAGTTTTGTAGCTACTTTGCGGTGACTTTGAGATTTAAGTCACCGCAAAGTATAACCATAACAGAATGAAACTTTAGCATTTGCATGTGTTTTTAAGGCTTTTCAATAGTTTAAAGCATTCGGCCTCAATAACATTTGTAGCTTTAATGAAGAATAATTTAACTGAATTATTAATACAAGGAAGACTATACAGTGTTATTTTACATTTCATTATTCAGTTTCTGTACCTAAATACTGTTTGACTCCCTGGAAAACTATTAAGCACTGTTTATTTAACTATTGTATTTATTCTTGCTTGCAATTTGTTCATTAGTTTTTATACATGATTCACACCCTTACAAAATCACCCAAATCAATCTTAATGATTTCCCCCCCCAAATAGAGCTATTCAGGTTATGTGGTGAAATTGTATTAATATCACAATACATATTTCAGAAAAACTAAATATTGCAATGTCAGATTTTTCCAATATCGTATAATATTGGACTAACATATATATGTGTGTGTGTGTGTGTGTCTGTATGTGGGTGTATGTGGGTGTGTCTGTATGTATGTATGTATGTATGTGCTCACATGCAATCTTCCATACACTTTCTTTGATCATCTTTGTATTTCACACTTTGCAGACCCAGAGACTCGTAATTCATGGGCGTGCACTAGGCCAGGGCTTTCCTTACCATAATACACCTAGAACACGGATAAAAAAATAAAAACACACTTCAGTGGTGAAGAAGCATTGTCTCTCAGTTTAAATTTGCTCACCATTCACTCACCCTCAAGTGGTTTCAAAAATTATTATTATTTTTTTATTGTTAAACACAAGATATTTTGAATAAAGCTGAAGTAAAGCTGAAAAAGCAAAGCACTGTGGAGTCTGAGGGGATTTAAGGTTCGTCATTTAAAGTGAAGTGGAGCGGTGTGATGCTCATGGTCATTCTAATCCCACATTGATGTGAAATTTCTTTGTACAATTTGTCTTTCATTTTGTTATGAATTAAAATTAATTTCTCAGTTTGTTTCAATTACAGTAGATCTATAGGTCAGGTCTAAAGATCTATGAATGTGTCTTTAAAGCAATATAGCATCCGCTTAAATACATAATTGCAAAGCTCATTCAACGCATTCTTAACAAACCATCTATAGGATACACTCCTTCCTCTCTTATGCACCAGGCAATTTGTTAGAAATACTTCTATGTTTCTGTTTGCACAAATAGCTCTTTTATATTTTATACTTTGTAATTTTTTTCTACAGCCACATACTCTATATTATTTTTATTTATTTTTACTTTATTTAAGATTTATGTTATTTTATTCTTTGTGTCCTGCACCGCTGTTGCACTATTTTTTATTATTAAATTTCATTGCACACTGTGTGAAATTATCCTCCGAAAACTATGCGCGTGTTAGTAACATTTACACACTGCCTCTGAAATTTTAGAGCGTGCGTGCGTGCGTGCGTGCGCGCGTGTGTGTTTGTGCGCGTGTGTGTTTGTGTGCGTGTGCGTGTGTGTGTGCGTGTCTTTGTTTGTCTATACTTTTGACGTACTGCAAGTCTCTGTTCTCATTTGGGGCATGGGATGGATCTAATGGTGCAATCAGTGTCCAGCAGTGCATCATTCATTCAAATGCCACATTCAGCAGCAGGATTTTTATCAGGAAGTTCACAAAAAATATTTGCTGCAAAGTTACTTTAACTATTTTTACCCTTAAGCAAAGAATGAGACAGAGCTTTGTTTGTGAGTAGGCTAGATCTCAAAATTTGGTTCCTCAGTTCCTCTCTCTTTTAATTTAATCTCCTTCATTCTTAGTTTTGATGTTTACCGGGGATTTAGGCATGAGCCAATTTTATTGATGCAATGTTATTAAAATAATATTTGAATGGCATGAAATTGGACCTATTGCATATTTCACACATTTACCACAAAGGGGGGATTTTGGGTAGAGTGAGCGACGCTTCTATTCGCACTCCTGTACGCTTACACACTCTGGAATGAACTGGTTTCTATGATAATATATAGCATAGAATAATAATAAGTACAAATAAAAAACTTTAAATTAAATTATTAATGAAATGATATTAAATGACATTTATGCTGCTTTTTTTGGAAACATTTCAATTCAATTCAATTCAATTCAAGTTTATTTATATAGCGCTTTTTACAATATAGATTGTGTCAAAGCAGCTTAACAAGTTCAAGTAAAGTCCAGGTTTTAGAGTTTAGTTCAGTTCAGTGTGGCTTAAGTTTCACTGCTGAAAGTTCAAACACTGAAGAGCAAATCCACTGAAGCGCAGCTCCACAAGTCCCGATCCGAGCAGGCCAGTGGCAACAGTGGCGAGGAAAAAACTTCACCAGTTGACGAAGTGAAGGAATTGTAAACATTTCTTTGGGATTCCTAGAATATAACATGAAAAGTCCTGTAATGTCAAAGCTGAATTTCTAGCATCATTACTACAAACTTCATTGTCACATGATCCTCCAGAAATCTTTCTAATACGCTGCTCAAGAAACATTTATATTTGTGATAAATAATCAGATAATAAATAAAAATAATTAAATTATTAATAAAATAATAACAATTTTAATAAATATTAAGATAAATAACATTTATGCTGTTTAATTTTTTATTAAAATATAACATTTTAATATACAAGTTAATATAAAATAAAAAAACAGCATTTATTTGAAATTTGACTTGCATATAAATCATCCTGGATTATGACCACAAACTTATGTTTTATGTACTATTCAGCTGTTCTTCTAAATGTGATTTTTAAGTCAGTTTTAAGTTTCATGAAGTGAGAATTTTCTTAAATGCTGAAGTAATACCCATCTTGTTATTTCAGACCCTGTTTCTCAGAACTCCTCAATTTCGTACCCTCAGGAGGTGAGAGGAACCCAACGGTCTGGAGTTTCTTCTCCAGAAGAAAGCTCCCCTAGACCTTCTGTAGTGGGCAGACCTGGTCAGCGGTTGCGTGGTGATGGCCAGGATGGAGACGCTGCTACTAATAGGTGCAATATGAAAAACACTTACAATATTATCTAACAACATGGCTCAATCCCATTTCAACCCCTTTCTTTTACCACTACCCCATGTGAAGGGGTAGTGGTGTCCCAATTCTCTTTAGCTTAGAGGTGTAAGGGTAAGAGGAAGGGTCATACAGCCCTTGAAATTGAGATTTTTCTGGACCACACTACAAACAAAGAGGTATGAGAAATTTCTCAGACTACACCAGGTACAGGAGCAACATGGCTGCAAAACTGAACAAGAAAAAATGGCATTAATAAGAATTTTTTAATGCAAACAAGCACCTGATTTATTACATTAATAATGACATTACTGCGTTACAGTCATGATCTTTCAAAAAACATTTAGAAAAATCGATCCGCAACATATATTAAATTCTGATAACCTTACCCAATGACTTGACAGAATAGGCCAGTTTGTCGGCATGTAATTAGCTTTTTACAGCACATCTGGTATAATTGTAATGTTGTTGTTTTTTTTGTTACATGCATGAATATGTTCACTGTGTGAATACAGTACAGTTTCGTGCTTCTTGAAACATAATCCACCAAACATAATGGGGATGCCGGATTAAGGCTTGTACGCTTTTGAGCTGAAAACAAGTGGGGCTGAACACTCCGAATGCGATTTTTAGTTATGAAAATACACCACACTGTCTTTTTGTTAGTAAAAAGCAGTGCGCTGTGCTTTTTATGTTTCTAGGTAACCACTGTATCAACGGTCTTGGTGCTGGAGCGCATGACGTTGAAAATGCAAGGTTTTTAGTACATTCAAGATTAGAGTTCTCTCAGTTCTTTATAGCTCAACTCCTATGTGAATGATTTGAAAATGCTCACATATATATATATATAAATTGATGTAGGTAAAATATGTTTTGGGTATATACATGCATGTGTGTGCAGGTATACACATGTAAAAAACAAAGTTTTCATTTAACAGCTCTACATAGACACTGATGTTTAGAGTAAAGATCATCAACTTTACTCTCCAAATGAAGGTTGTAGCAATTACATTGACATTATCTAATACGATACAGTGTTACCAAAAACAATTTGATTTTAAGTTCATCCAGAATACTGAGGCTCTAACATTATGGTTTTTAATATATTTTCTATGTAAAAAAGGAGCATTGGTGACTTGTGGCACTACAAAATAGTACATATAAAAACTGCAAATTTTATGCTATAAAAAGGGAGAACTAAGAATAGCCAAAGTATTCGTCATCACCTTAAAATCTCTTTTTTTTTTTTTTGTTAATATTGCTCACAAGCATTCACGTCCTGCTCGATTAAGGATTCCTTTTGATTTGTGCGTTCCAGCGGCAGCAGCAGCAGTCAGAGAGGGGCTCCCCTTAGGCCAGCCCAGCAGTCTCCCCTTCCGCCTGCCCACCCGGAGCTCCCCCCGGAGATGATGATGGAAACGGAGGACTCACTGGAGCTCCAGCTGCAGCAGTGGAGCCTGGCTAGATTCGCTGTGGCAGCCGTAGAGCACGCTCTGCCTCTCATCAGGACAGGTGAGGGTCCTCTTAAACCCTCTTTTCCCGTTTCAAATGCACCCACAGCTGCTGCCTTTCCCCCTCACACGTGTGCTTCCATCGCTCACCATACTCCCTTTTTGACTCTTAGAAAGCCTGAAGGTTTTCCAGCGGGTGCTAGAGCTGCTGGCGGAGGCGCAGGGGCTGCTGGGAGACAGCGTAGCCCCTGAGGTGTGGGACGAGCACAGCCTGACTGCGACAGAGCTGGCAAGTGTCTTCAACAACACTCCTCCACGGTGCAGATCCACTGATGTCTGCATTAGTGCAAACAAACACACACACACACACACACACACACACACACACACACACACACACACACACACACACCTGTCGCCTCTCCGTTTCACCCACTCCGCTCACTCTGAGGGACAGATGGTCATTGTGGAATGTTAAGCTATCAGCGCAAATCAGTCATGGCACGAGCGCTGTTTTTTTCAGGCCAGGTTCACCATTTAGAATTCCCCTGTTCGCTCCTCCTGACAACCCAATGCATCTGTTGTGCCCGTTCATATAATTTGTATTAGTTTAAAAATGCAACAAGGCTGTCTTTTATAGCAATGGCTGACATGAAATAACAATGAAGGTTATATTATTTAGTTGCCTTAATGTATTTTCAAAAATTTTAAGTACAGTTGTGTACATTTAACAGTGATGTATTGTAATATTTACAGTATTTATAAGTGGAGCTAAATTAATAAATTAAGTATTGGTTGTTTCTTGTTTGATCATGATACTGTAGCTAGTACGCACATTAGGCAGTGCTGAAGTATTGTGCCTTTTTAAAGTTTTACACAATAAACATTTATATTTGAACATTTTGATATCATGAACTAACTGACTGTCAGCATTTATTGATCTTAAAATATCAATCAGTAATATTTTATACATTAATATTAGATTATATTAAATTATATGCTGTTAAATGCTATATTTTAACATATTGTAACTAGTCAGCTTTGTCTAAATCCCATAATAATAAGTATATTGCATTGTGTTACTTTGTATATAATGTAATATGTAACATTATAATATACATTATATTGTTTTATAGAAATTTATTTTGTAAGAAGAATTTACAACAGTGTTCCTTTTGTTTGCATTAGCTAGCTAGGAGTTAACAAAAAACATTACTTTTCATTGTGAGTTCATGTTAATTTCACTGTTTACTTTTGCATTATTAATAGTTGTTAATATTTTTAAATGTAAATGAGCTATTGCTAACAATCATTGTTAGTTAAAGCGTTATGTAAAGTATATTTATGCCTCTATATTGTAAAGTGTTAATCGTTATGTTATATTATCATTTATATACAATGAATACCGCTCAAGTTCATGTTAGTTCATGATGCATAAACTAATGTGAACACATGCCAGTATGATACATGCAGATATTTAGTCATGGTTCAGAAATGTTAACCATCCCAACCTAGAGTTTTACCGTTGTCATCATGCAAAGTTTCCTTTGTTTCATTCAGCTTATGAGTGTTTTACATAAAATGACATCAATGTATTTTTGCGTACCATGGATTATGTAGGTCGCACAACGCAAAATTGGCCTCGTCCAATGATGTTCATTGCCTCTAGAAATCTTTTTAAACGAACTCATTGTGTGTGCACCTATGAGAACATTCCCCAGCGCATATGATTATGTATATTTCACGGCGTGCCTCTCTCCCTCATTGATCTTTAATGCACGCTCATGGCGTTTTATCTTGAAAAACTGCTGTCATCTGAAAACTTTCTTTGAAATGCACAGGACTCTTGCTGCCCCCTGCTGGTGGTAAAATTACATGCTCTTACTAACGTCAGTCTTTCTGTACATGTGTGTGTGTGTGTGTGTGTGTGTGTTTTAAAGAGAGAGAAATTACAGGCATGTATAGAGATTTTGGGAGACGTTATTTGCTACCACCATGGCATGACTTCCTCAGAACATCCAGAATCGTCTCTGATCCACCACCGAATGGTCTTCATTGGCACTGCCGTTTTCACAATACGTCTCCTGCAAACCTTGTTACCTGTGGAGAAGGTGAGTGAGCATATGGCCGTGCCATTCTTAGACATTAATAAGCCGTGCCACCACCATCGCTGAATGGACATATGGCCGTGTCCTTCATGGTCATTATTAAAACAAATGAGAGTGCGAAACACACCAGAAGTTCACAGTGAAAGGGTCAATTGTTCAGTTAAGCTGCAGACCTAAGGACAACACTGTATTTGCAGACAAATTCATTAGTGTGTGTTTGTATTGTTTAGTGTGTTTTATTACCTTGTGTGTGTTGTCTTTACAAACAGGCTGCAGATAATCTTCCGGAAAGTACCGTGGCTGCCATTTTCCTGTTGTGTCTTGATATATCCTTCAGCGTGGCGTTCCCCGTCATCCATGAGTCAGCCGTGGCGTATCTAGAGCAGGCTTGCTTTGAAAGATACAGCCTGTATCGTAGAGTGTCCCGTCTTTCTCATTGCATAGAGGCTACGTGCACTTTTTTAAAAGATGCACAGGCTGAGGTAATGATTAGAAACTTTACCTAACATATTAAGTTTCTAGTGGATACATTCAGTCAAGACATGCTCAAGCATTCAAATTTTGGGTAACACTTTAGTTTGGGCCACAATTCATGCTATTAACTTCTAGCTTATTACCTGCCTATTATTAAGATATTAACTGTTCATTAGTAGGTATAAAGTTTGATCTTATTCTGCATCCCTAATCCTACCCAAAGCCTAAATCCAACTTCAACTTTACTAACTATTAATAAACAGCTCATTAGTAGTTTATTAAGCTAAAGGTCTTAGTTAATGGTTTGTGAATAGTGTGAATTGTACTTTAAAATAATGTGTGACCAAATTTTAAATATGATGTGATAAATGGGCAATTGGTTTTGTTAAAGTCAGTTCTAAATTTTTATTTAAATAAAAGAACAAAACAACAAAACTACAATAAATGTTTAAAAGATAAAGATTTCGAGTCATTTAGCTGAAGGCTGAGGTAGATTGAAGAACTGGTTTATAAGATATGAATTAGAAGAAAATATTTTCCCAGTGGATTCTTGAAGACATGCACTGAAATTGAAATGATGGTCGATATGGATATGTTTATTTATTTTTTTCATGTTTTAAGTGATTTAAAATTAAACACTGTTGTCTAAAACACAAAAACTAAAACATATTTAAATTTTCGGTCAGGTGTTTTGTGGTTGTGATTTGAAAACTTTCAGAAGCAACTTATTTGAAAAGGATTTAAAAAAATAATAGTATAATAATTAGAATAATTGATTAATTGAACTAATGAATTACTAAATAAGTTGAAATAAAATCATAATCCCATTTTAAAATGTACCAAATTGTTTTTAGTGTTAACAATTTTTTTAAGAGGCCTCATGATGATTTTATTTTTTGTGTATTAGATTTTTTTATTTTTCATTTCAATACATGTTGTCCATTATTGCATTTCCATTCTATCTGAAATGAACCATAATTGTACATTTAAGCTTCGAAGGCATGGTGGCTCAGTGGTTAGCACTGTCACCTCACAGCAGGAAGGTCGCTGGTTCGAATCCCGGCTAGGCCAGTTGGCATTTCTGTGTGGAGTTTGCATGTTCTCCCTGTGTTTGCGTGGATTTCGTTCGGGTGCTCCGGTTCCCCCACAGTTCAAAGACATGCGCTATAGGTGAATTGGGTAAACTAAATTGGCCGTAGTGTATGAGTGTCTATGAATGCAAGAGTCTATGGGTGTTTCCCAGTACTGGGTTGCAGCTGGAAGGGCATCCGCTGCGTAAAACGTATAACATAGTTGGCGGTTAATTTCGCTGTTGTGACCCCTGATAAATAAGGGACTAAGCCAAAGGAAAATGAATGAATGAATGAATGAATGAATGTTAATGATTTTACCATATTGGTTTGTATGCATACCAACAATACGAATAACTGTAACCAAATCTCCAGTCAGACTTGACCAAATTGCTTCACAGTGTTAAGTTTTTAACTCTCTTCCAAACCACAGCTTCATAACATAGCATAAACTACAACTACAGTTACCTGAGTCTTGCATTCATATTTTAAGTATTTTAGATAAAAGCGGTTCAACTGAAATCTTTCTTCCCAGGGCGATAAGAACTGGCACGAGCTTTTGGAACTTGCTGACCAAGGAATAGATGCTTTTCCATATCATCAGCACCTACCGGTGGTGAAGGAATTTGTCCAGATTTGCTCCTACCTGTAAGTTGTTCACAATTACGGAAACTGTAAAACCGGCATTGACATCTGCTGTTTTGTCTGGCACTGTGGAAAAGGTGTCTTCCTAAGAAAATCTGTAAAAATATGGTGTCTTTTCGTAGGTGTAAATTTGCACAAGCAAGCCCGCTCCTGCAGTCGGAGAGTCAGAAGATATTTCTGAAGCTTTTGTCTCATCCTCTGTCCCCAGTGAAGGCAGAAACCTACTCCTGCACTCTGAGCATTTTGAAGGTACAAGATGTGCAGTGGAAATTGGGAGCAAGGGCTTATTTTGAGCCATTTCCACTCGATAAGTGACAGAAAAGACAGGGGAAAAAGTTTGGCTAGTTTTGGAACTGAACATTCCAACTAAAGCAGCTTCTGATTTTAGCTTATTGCACATGGTGTTCAAAGGTGTTTGAATTTGCTGTAAGTTGACCTTTTATGGATTGTTTCTGCTGAGCAGTAAGGTTCAGTACAGTACAGTACAGTACAGTATGGTTCGGATCCCCCTGATCAGGCCTGCGTTTCCACTGCTAACAGTAGGGCTGCTCGATCATGGGAAAAATCATAATCACCATTATCATTATTTTTTAATGTATTTATTTTTTTATTTTCCAGTTTTATTTTCAAATATGTAAAACAAATCATACTGTACAAACATTAACAGACATTTTTTTTCCTTAACCAAAAATAATAATAATAAAAACTTAAAGCATGCAATGCACTAGAAAAGGTCCCTATTTTTTTCAAAAGTCCTTGGTGATTCTCTGACACTGAACAGTATTTTCTCAGGGATGCAGGAGGAAATAAGTTTGGTGATACAATGTTTTGTAGTTGGTGAGTGAGATGATTTCCAGTTAATTGAAATTAATTTTTTCCCAGCCCTTCCAGCCAGAAGTATAAAGTATTTTTCTGTACCACTAGATGTTTTCTAGGATCATAACCGAATTGGATATTTGTACATTTTGATGAAATATCAGCTATATATTCCCAAAAATCAGACAAAACAGGACAACTCCAAAGCATATGCAGCAAATCTCCTCCTTTCACATTTTGAAGATATATTATAATCACGGTTATTTTGATCAAAATTGTAATCACGATTATTTCAAGTCAAGTCAAGTTGATCTTTACTGTCATTCTGCTACATGTGTGGACATAAAATGGAATGAAACGTTGTGTCTCGCAGGATCACGGTGCTACATAAAATAAAATAAAAAAATCATAAATATGAACAACACCGGATGTTAGAGCTATTTTAAACCTATATAACTAACTTGCCAAAGAGGTAATCTAATTATACAAATATGTAAACTATACACATACAGTAAACTAAGACAGACTATACAAGTACTTTTACATAAGACATAACAATATTGTGCAAAAGAGGCATTTAATTATAATTATATTCACAGGTAAACATTGTTTTTCTTATTGAGTCTTTGTAAGATGGAGTGTCCGGTGCAAATAGAGAGAAGAGTGTTTCTACAGGTGGTTTAATATGAGTCTACTAACTGTACATTTCAAAGATTATGACATTTCACAATTCTTAATACCAAAATAGAATGGGACAAAAATAAAAAACAAACAAACAAAAAGACCTCAAAATTATAGAAGAAAAAAAAAAAACAATCGAATACAATTATACAAATAAAACAAATGTGCTTTAAGCATATTCTTTACTGTAAGAGTTAAACATGATTTGCTTCTTATCAAAGCTACAAAAATCCTTTAGTCAAGAACAGGGAGTGATTTTGTGCTCGTGTTTTGTTATTTGTTTAATAATAGTAAGCACATTTGGCCGCAGGAATATAGTTCACTGTCACTTCAAGAGATTTCCATTTTACACACACCTTTTCATTCTGAACTCTTTATGTTCGTTTATTACATCACAAACAAGGGTTTATGTGAATAATCACTTTGCGCCACATTGTGACACATTTTTGCATTTATTTAACCATTTAGGTGCAGCTTGAGCTAAAAGATGATTGTACATGTGTGCGTTCTGCTTGTCTCTGAGGCTGAACGCATGCACAAGTTATTTCGTAATTAAAAAAAAATAAAAATTAATGAATCGAATACACTTCCATAAATGAAGCACATACCATGCTGCAAGACAAGTCAGTCACATGATTTCACTCACACCGCCAGCTACTTGTCTGTAGCAATACACTATTTTTCAGTAAAATGTCCTTCTTAAGAAAAAAAAAAGAATGAAATAATTTTTTTTATTTAGCAGTCATGCAATAAATGAATCAAAAGTTAGATTGTATAAGTATAAATAAATACATTTATGATGTTATAAAAATGACCATTTCATATAAAAATGCTGTTTTTGTTTTTTCTCGGTTCAATCCTTTAAAATAAATCGCAATGTTTATGAGAATATTGAGGAGTACAATTGATTTATAACATTGAAAATATTAATAATGTTAAATATTTGCAGAGCACAAAATTAGCTTATTTGTATGATTTCTAAAGGATCATATGACAATGAAGACTAAGGTATTGGCTACTGGAAACTCTTTACTCTAACAATTTAAAAATGTATTTAAATATAGAGATTCTTACAGAGTTCATAATTAATTTTACATAATACGTTTTACTAAAAATCTTGTTTGCGAAGTGTTCAACCACCTTTATGGACTAGTTGGCATGCTTGACCAGCCAATGACCTGCTATTACCAGCAAACAATATAACGTCTTGTTCAAGCGTTATTTCTTTTGCCGCACAAAATCCTGTTATCCTTTATAATAGCTGTATGCACTATAAAATAAATTGCTACAACATTTCCCTGTGATTCTATTACACCCCACACAGATTGTTGGCGACCCATGAACTCTGCAGACAGTAATATCCCCAGCATAACTTCCTTCTCTCACCCCCACAGGAGTGTTTGGGAGTTCAGAACGTGGCCAAACCTGCCTCATCCATCTGCGCCGGAGTGCATTTCTTGCTTCACTCCCGTGTCCTGTATGAGATCAGTGTGTTTGGCCTTCAAGACCAAGCAACAGAGGTGAATTATTCATCTTGCTGTTTCCAGCTAGACCCCCAAGTAATGCACAAAGAAGAAATATTCTGATATGGCAACACACAGCTCCCTAATAAATAATGCAAGCACGCTCCATGTTTATTGGGTTGCTGAGGTCACGCTAAACTAATGATTGACTTTGGGAAATGCCCTAGGTTGATGCGACATACTTTTTTGGTGAATTTGGATGAGGTGTAGCTTGTTGTAAGTGCAGTATGATAGTGCCATCAACTAACTTTATGTGTGATCCAAAGGTGAGCGCCGCTGCCAAGGATATTCTGCTTTATCTGCTGAAGGGACGATTGATGATGACAGCTGCAAGTTGGAGCAGATTTAATGAGGCACTTTACCCGGTCATTCCTATATTACAGGTGAAAACACTCTTTCCTTTCTCCACATCTCCCTTCATGCACATACCGCAAATGCACAGCTGCAATATAACCGTCAAACTGGGCGGAAAAAAATAATTTCCAATGTAATATTAACGTGTTTGCGAGACGCCCGAGGCAGAGTGGTAATATTCACGTTACGCCGCATTCTATTTTAAACAAGGTTATTTTGTACTTTTCAACTACTGAATCTGCGCTTCATATTTAGGGGGTGGGTTTGGAGCGACATTGAATATTCATAAATCTTGTCAAGGCCATCACATTTGATTCATTTTTAGCTGAAGCCTCTCCGTAATTGGTTTGTGCTGTCAATAAAGCAGTGATGGTATGGTCTCTTGGAATTGTGTGTTTATTTATTGTTTTTCCAAGCTGGGTTTATGTTGAAAGTCTATTGTTTAAAGGATTGCTGCGTTTATGTATATTAGAGTTATGCAGGCACTGAAGACGCCCTGGAAAACTGTATCCTGCTGCTAAGTGAAGCATCTGCTGAGAAAGGAGATGAGATGCGTTCACCGACTGCTAGGCTACGGGCAGCCCTCCGGCTTCTGTTCACCAAACAGCACACGTAAGTTTAATGTACATGTCCATATGGATTCTGGCTGTAATTACCAAAAGATTAAAATTGTCTTCATTTATTCACTCATTTCAATTTCTTTTGTTGAGCACAAAAGGAGATGGACACTGCTCTTTTCCAGCTAAAATAGTAGTCTATATTATTATCTATATAATAAACTATATTACAATAATCTATATAATTTTCTCAACTGAAAAAAGAATTAAATGCGCATTTGTAGTATACTTAAAATCTTAGCAATTCATAAAATCAAAGGATATAACTAAAATATTATTATATATAGGGTAATACATATAGGGTTAATATATAACCTAGTTATATAACCTAGTAACCTTGTAATCAATCAGCTTTAAGTTACTACAGGTTTTGTAATCCACACA
>CAIGQW010005871.1:4510570-4524999 GCA_903798125.1 Danio choprae
TTTTTTTTTTTTTTTTTTTTTTTATTATAATAATTTTAGATTTTTATGAATTAATATTTTTTTACAACCAATAAAAAGACAAAATTGTTAATAATTGTTAAGAAACCTGTTATTATTAGTTATAGCTGCAGGAGCATGAGAATGCTATCGTCAAATTGTGTTCAGCTGAATCTGGAAGCATCCAGCAGCCGTAAGTGACAGGCCACATTGTTAAATATCTGTATTGGTGTGTGCAGGAGTCGCACACACTGCTGAACTTGTTGCTGAGCGCTGATGCGCAGAACCACACACACATCCATTCACAGGGGGAAGTGGACAAACTCCAGGCCCACCTCAGTCACCGGCTACAGAGAGAACTGACAGGCCTCTTCAACACACTGCTGCTTCTGATGACACACACTTCTGACAGGTAACACACACACACACACACACACACACACACATACACACACATGAATACAGGATAATGACTCAGAGACACAGGATGAGTCACCCTCATGCACAAAATGACTCACTTGACTCATTTAGCGACAGACTCACACTTACTGACTCACTCATATATTTTTTAACACATGCAGTCAAGTAGACAGCTCTATCTATCTATAGAACATACCCACACACACTGCCACCTGAGGACTGCCTTGGAGATCTTTTTTTCTTTTTGAAAACTATGGAAATAGAAGTTGAGTGACTGTCTTGAGTGACTCTTTGACCATAATGCAGTAGTGTTCAGTGGTTTGGGTGGTGAGACTTTTTAAATGATTTTTAGAGGTATGTATTATGCAAAAATGTTGTAAAACCAGTAATATTGTGGGATATTATTGCAAATTAAAGGAGCTTTTTTTCCTGATTGAGTATATTTTACTTGTATTTTTCAACAGCCCTTGCTTTAGTCTTCATGGTCTTTCAGAAGTCATTGTAATATGCCAATTTGCTACTCAAGAAACATTTTTTATTAATATCAATTTAAAAAAGTGCTATTTAATATGTTTGTTTCTGGTGGAAAGAATGATATTGACTTGAAACTTTGTTTTATTTTTTTCATTATGTTTTATAGTTGTTTAAAAATGACTTTATTATTATTAGTAATTAGTATTAGTATTATTAGTTATTCAACTTAATTGTTTTGTTCAATCCACTTAAATTTATAAAAACGAGTAAGTTAACTTAATTGCTTCATGTTGACCCAGCACAAATCAATTGTGTGGAACCCAGCATTTTTTACAGTGTAGTAGTATTAGTGGTAATACCTTTTGAACATAGTATATATGAATAGGTATAGGAACTTATTTCTGCCACAGAATAAAAGATAATTGTGACCTTGTACTGAATTCACCAAGTAAAATTTACTTAATTTGTCTTTGTCTAGCATTTGCACAAAGGTTAGTGTTGCTGCCAAATATCTTTTATCTTTCACTGCATAGTGCAGAGCAACGAGACATTTTTGGAGAAAAATCAGGTTGGCCTTATTACCCATATGTGCCCGGAACATGAGCACTAATCCCTGTGCCACAGACCCAAGAAACATTCAGGACTTTTATTTAGGGGTTATGTGATGCTTAAACAACACCGTTTGTAATGTGTTCTATAAATTATTTACCTCCCAGTGTTGTTTTAGTGAAAACAAGTGACATCATAGACATGCATTATACATTTATTGGTATGTAAGAACTTGACAACCAAAACAATTGCGTACTACAGGGGTCTATTCTTTGTACTTGGATTACCTAGTTAGCAGGATTTGATTATTGATAATTTGACTAGATCTATGGTAGTTTCATTGTCTGTAAGCTCTGTAAGCTGCAGGTCTGTAAGCTCAAATTTGCTTAGGCTATTTTATTTAAACAGAATTAGATTGTGTCATTTCTAGTGAAAGTACCACTGCTGACATTTTCTTACAAGACTACTGTATTTAATTGGGCGAGAAAAAAAATAAACAACAATTTATAACTGTTATGTAATTTACCCTCTTAAATACAGGTAGAAAAAACTGTCACGTAGGTGGTACCTCTTCATGGGGTTCAAAGAGAACATTTTTGTACCTTTTAGTGACTATTATGTACACTTTAGAATAGATACTAATATATACTTTTAAGATGTAGACCCTTTTAAATACAAACACATACTTTAAAAAGGTTTAGTACTATTTCTGAAAATGTTTGATAATAGGCATGGCCAATATTCTCATTGACACATTATTATTAATAAATTACATTTTAATATATAATATAATAATACTTTTTAATATTTAATATATTGCTAAATTAATTTAGATGATTTGTAATTTAATGTCACATAAAAAATATAAATAAGTTGTTAAATACTATATTCTTGACACTTGAAGTGTTCATCATTTACTATGAATTTTATGTAATTTTTCTCACATGGCTGATAATTAAATATTAATCAGATGATGTCATTACGCTACTGTCTTGCCACCAGCCGATCACTGCATTGATGATCATAATAATTTCGGATCTGTTCTTCACAACAATCACGAGCACTCGTAGCAATATCAGATCAATTCATCCAGAAATTTTAATCTAATTAACAAACTTGTTTTCACAATTAAAAGATCCAAGATCTGACAAATTATCCTAAATTGTTTAAGCGAGGTACAAAGAAAAGACCCCAGGACCGTTTGTGCGCATACTATCTATTTCCAAAATGACATCACCACCTACTGGCCTGCTGCACAATTCAGCATTTTAGTCATTTTTGCAGATTCATGTAAATAAGGAGTCTTTTGACAGGATTGTCTGCTTTTATAGTATAGTTGTTGTGTAAATGTAGCCTAAAGCCATAATATCACTCTTTGATGTGGGTCTATTTTTTTCTAACAGGATGATTGGTTTGGAGACCGCTGTGCATTTTAATTAAATCTTCAAGTGTATTCAAGAGCCGTAGCAGCTATTGAGCTTAGCGTGCACCTGCGGTTATTGAGGGTGCGAAAACACTCTGTCACATCTGTTTGCTCCCCAAAAACACTCACTGAAACCATTTAGACCGACAAGGCAGATTTGTTATTCAAAAACCCTCTTCGTTTTCTCTCGCGTACTTGCAGAAAATGTTTTACTATCCTCATTAGGAGACTTCTTCCACTACCTGCCATCTGGGGGAAATACAAATCTAATGATGCTTTTGATTTTATTGTGTTATTTATGGAATAAATCTCCTGAAAACTCCTTAAGGATCTGCAAATTGGAAATTCCTACTGTTAGATGTTGATGCGTCAAGGCCCTGTAATGCAAATTTGATATACTAAAACATTTCCTTCTGAATATTTTAAGTTTATGAGCAGCAAGCTAACAGGTATCGTTTGTTTAGCATGCTTGTTATGGGCTGTCTTGGTTATGTTTGTTTTAGTTTAATTCTTCATAATACAAGAAAAGTCATTTAGAAAATACAGCATGAAAAATACAGCGTTGCTCTACATAAAATGTGTACTATAGATCTAAACATGTATGAAGTGATTTAATAGTGACATATCTATATGTAACTTTTATGTAGCTACATTGTATACTAAGACAGATGAAAAATTAAAAGCTGCTTTTTTTTATAGGTCAATATGGCTAGGAACTAAACTTTCATTTTGGCGTAATAATCAAGGCATTTTGCTGCCTTACCATGGCTGCAGCAGGAGCAATGATATAACGCAGCCCCTAAAAAAGTGTCCAGCTAGGTAACAAGGCAACAGCGATGCATAATATCAATGCTATCATTTATGCGAAGCTAAGCTAAAAGTGCTCCCACCAGATCCAGAGATCAGTTAAATGGATTAAAAAATAGTAAAACTGTTTAACTCTAGCTTAGTTGTAAAATGAGCCTATTTTCAAAAAGGTGGAGTGTTCCTTTAACTTAATAGATTATATAATATCTATCACTAAATAGATTTTTTTTTTTTACATTGTGACGCTTTCTTTGCATTCCTGATGATTTTAATAATAAGTTATTTGAGTCATTGCAGAGATGTTTGGATGCAGTCATCCCAGCTCATGGGAGTCATACACAATATTAATTCTTTTTCCATTGCACCATGACACATATTCTATACTGTAAATTATTTCTGTTAAGTGACAAAGACTTTTGTCTAAGCAAAGTCAGACCTTACTGTGCTAATTAATTAATTCATTCATTCATTCATTTTCTTTTTGGCTTTCCCTTTATTAATCAGGGGTTGAAACAGTGGAATGAACCGCCAACTTATCTAGTTTATGTTTTACGCAGCGGACGCCCTTCCAGCTGCAACCCATCACTGGGAAATAACCATATACTCTCATTCACACACATACACTACAGACAATTTAGCTTACCCAATTCACCTATACCGCATGTCTTGGACTTGTGGACTTGCGAACACCCAAACTAAGACCTATTAAAGCCAAAAGAAATGTGGCAACATCTTCAAGACACTTCAACAAACCAAATTTCGGATGTTTTGTGTTTGATAGTGTGGTGGAATATTCTTGATCAGATCAAAATTGCAAAGAAGAGGTTTTAAAGCCAGTTATGCTTTATTGTACGTACAACAAAGCCGAGTTACAACTGCAGAGGCAATTCCAGAATTTCTGCTATCCCTCACATAGATGGTCCACAGTTTTCCATTTCTGTCTCCTCGAACACTGTTTACCTTAAAAAACACAAACAGTTGAACGTCACTAGCTGTCTTATTTGTGGATGCTGACTAGGATTCTATACGTTATGTGTATGTGTTCTTTCAGCTCTTTAAATAGTTTTAGCTTACACTTATAATATACACACAGTTGCTGAAGATATTGGACGATAAGTTTTCTCTATTGGTAGAGAAGTTTTCTCTTTTGACTGAGTATTATTCATTAAAAAAGATGAATTAAATTATTCTACAATAGTAATCTCTTATGCTCATCTTTGCTGTATTTCTTTGATCAAAATGTAGAAAAAGCAATGAAGTTGTGAAATGGCGTTATTAATTAGATTTTTTAATTACACTGTATTTCAATTTTTTATTTTAAGATGTAATTGGTAACACTTTACAAAAAGGTTGTAGTAGTTAATGTTAGTTAATGGATTTACTAACACGAACCAACAATAAACAATACATTTATTACAGTATTTGTTCATCTTAGTTAATGAAGGCATTAGTAAATGTTGATCTATGCTTAATAAATGCTGTACAAGTATTGTTCATACTTAGTTCATGCCAGTAAATACATTAACTAATAAAACTTTATTGTAAAGTGTGACCATCTAAGTTTTTTTTCAGCAGCAATCACTCCAGCTTTCAGTATTATTCATTGTTATTACTGTAGTCTGCAATGAAAAAAAGTATTCCTTACATAATATCAGTTATTTTTTATAATGTATCACTTTTACTCACTCTTTTGCATTGGCCATTGTGTTTTTCAGGATGTGTGAAGTTTTGTCTGGGCCGTTTGCATCGGAACTGTCTCTGCGTCTGCTGCAGTGTCTGCGTCTGTCTGACGCTCCGTGCTTCTACGGCCTGCCGTCTCTAGAGCGCACACTCAGGAACATGGCTCACGTGACCGCTCTACCCGGCTGGAGCACACACACTCCCAGCCTGGAGCCAAACACACTCTGTCTCAAGTACCTCAGCGGCCTCCTGGAAGTATGTACACACACATGTGCTCAAGTGCCTCGGTTACACACTGGAATATATTTTGAACAGATTATATGCACACTCCCTGCTCCTCTCAGATTAAACGCACACTCATAAGCAAGAGTCCACGATGTTCCCAAACACTTAAACATGAACCACTCCAGAACCAACAAGCCCGAGTCTCAGCTGCTTCTCATTTGCTGTGCTTTGCAAGGCAAGGAAAGGGAAGTTTATTTATGTGGCATACACAATAGTGATTCCAAGTGCTTTACATAAACAAGAATAAAAGAAACATAGGTCCCACTTCATATAAGGTGGCCTTAACATTAAAAAATAAATACAATGTACTTACTTTGTTCATAATGTATTGCAGGACACTTCTGGTGCTCTTGAGGTGGGATACGGGAAGGATTAGGGACAGGTTTGTGGGCAGGTTTAAGGGTGGGTTGTAAGGGCTGGTCAACAGTGTAATTAAAAAATATAATTATAGATTTAATTACATGCAGGTATTTAATCAATCATAAGTACAGTGTAAAAACATGTATTTACACAAGTATATGTTTACAAATGATTAATTTCAATGTTAGTACATATTGATACTTTAAAATAATGGTCCATTAGTTAATGTATTTACTAACATTAACAAACAATTAGTAATATAGTTATTACATTATTTATTATTCTTTGATAATGTTAAGTTAAATAATGTTAGTTCATGTCAGTTTATATTAAATCACTGCATATTAACTAATGTTTATGAGCACAACAATGCTAAACTATGATTAATAAATGCTTTACAAGATTATTCATACTTAGTTAATGCTAGTATATACATTAACATTAACCAATGGACCATTATTCTTAAGTGTTACCCAAATTAGTTATGATCAGCGAATATAAAGTGGGACCAAAACATAAAATACAATAAGAATAAGAAAATGATTAAAAACAGATTGAAGACACAAGAAACTATAGAAAGAAAGACACAAAAAATGCAAACTGTCAGACGCAGCACAGTGCTAAACACACATGATTTAAGTTTGGATTTGAATGTGCCTTTGCATCAGTAATAATACTCAATTAAACTTCATGTGAACTGAAATGTATCGTTCACCCTGAATTTCAAATTTGCAGTTCATTTACTCACCCTTGCGTTTTATAACTTACTAGTGATTATGGTTTCCGCTGAAAACATTATTTTGCTAAAAATGTTTTATTGGGAAAAAAAACTACACTGTTGATGGTTTGAGAGCGAGTAATTTAACAGCATAGCAGTTTGCTAGCAAAATTCTCCTACATAAGTGAATGCGGATGTACTCATCACAGGTACTATTTAGTAGTTTGGTTAATTTGGCAACTGCAAAATGTTTACTGGGACACGGTTTGGATTTCTGATTAGGGAAAAAAAAAGTTTTCCATTTGGGATGACACTAACCTCATACACTACATGGTTGAATATATTACTGTATATTGTGTCATTTGGGATGCATCTTATGAGGTGGTTTGATTAAAAAATAAACTGTGAAATTAACACATGCAGATTTTTAGTAATACATTATATTGCAATAGTGAACATTATGATATTTTTATCTTGGGCATTTCAAAAGTCTGCGATTAATTAGTATTTAAACTTTCAGAATTGTATTCACACTGCTCTTTATCTCAGCACCAAATGTTTGAAGACTTCATAGGCTACTTATTTACAAGCATAAACATTTTCACATGTCAATCTGGACTATGACATGCCTGAGATATTGGTTGAAAATGTGCTGATTATATAATAATGAAGCTCTGCTTGTTAACCTTAGTTCAACTAAACTGATGATGAAAAGTACTCGTAAAGCAGTTATTCATCTTATGTGTTGTTATTTTCTTAGTCAGTTTTTAATAACTTTACCTTTACATTTCATACATTGCACTTCATAATCCTTTTACAATTTGATTTGATTGAAACATTTTTTAATTCAAACATTTATATATATATAATGAAGCAATACACAAAAATTGTAGAATTCATTTCGTTATTATACCTGATATACTTTTTTATGTCAATATTGTAATAATACCATATATTGTGGTTAAAGCAAAAAAACTAAATTATATTTAATCATATCATATATAATACAAATCATCATGTATGCCTCTAGTATGAAACCTCCTGATTGCTAATTCTGATCATGTTTCTCTTTGACCTTTTTTCCAGGTCATTTCTTCGTTCTATGTCGATTTGGGAGGAAACTCAATGTCCTTTATGGGCAAAGGAGTAACAAAAAATGCAGTGATCTGCCTGCTTCATCTGTCACACGAGATGATGAAGGAAAGCACAAATGAGGTCAGAAAAAGCACTGTTTGACACTGCTATCAGTAGGCTTTGAAACTGACACAAGGGGGTGCTAACACTTCTTTTAATTAGTTTAGTGATACTGACCAATTACAATGCTCAGCATAAATGAGTACACCCCCTTTTGAAATGTATTTTTTATTGTTCATTTTTCAGTAAATATAGCCAACAGTTGTTGGTGCATTTAAACAAAACAGTTTTATTCATTAAAATAATAGTTTGGTCACCCAGCATCTTTAGGAATAAAAAAAGGTTAATACATTTACATTTAAATGAGATATTACTAAAAGAAACTTCAAAATGTTATATATTTTGTTTCTCTTGACTTTCCCTCTGTTAGATTTTGATCCAGTTTTGGATTTGGTACTAGCTAATCTAATGTATATGCACAAATATATTGTTGTAAAGCATCCTATAGAAAATATTAATTTAAAAGAGTGATCTGTGAGGGGTGTAGTCATTTATGCTGAGCACTGTATTATATTGATTTATCACTAGAAATGTTTAATACTAAGCTTCATAGTTTAATTATAATATAAAATGACTGTAGGTAAATTAGGACAGCAGTTTTATGTTCTATATTTGGAGTGTGTGTGTGTGTGTGTGTGTGTTGTTTAAGGACTGGATATCCTTGTGGTCTCTGGGGCGAGAGCAAAGTGCTGATGAGCAAAGTGCCGCCCAGCTTGGCTTGGCCTGGTTAATTCCTCTGTGGGTGGATCGTGACCCTGAGGTGAGACCTTCATGTGTAGAATAAACCTTGAGATGTGCTTAACCTAAAATACTGTCTTGGTTTGTTGACATTAAATAATTTTAGGACAACATGACATAAAATACTTGAACAAAAGTATTTGAGTAATTGTTATAAATGCAGAGATTCTTTTAAATGCAGAGATTTTTTTTTAAGATTAAAAGTTATTTATTTATTTATTTTCCTTAAAGATATGATATAAAATAGCATACATGAACTGTCTTGAATGGCTCACAAGACAATGATCTGCAATATACATTTCTTACATTTCAAAGGCTCTACTAAATACCAGTTTCTTGTGAATGTACTGTACGTTGGCACATCACAGACAATGGCAAAATTATGAAATGCACACATCCGTAATTTTGATGAAAGCCTTATTTAGTGATTTGTGTGTTCTGGCCTTCTATTTTGGCCAGTTTTCCTAAGTACCCGTGCGTGTCCAGGCCTCCCTCAGCTAAGCAGATGCTGAGTACTGAAAATAATGGGCATGACAAACACAAATTTGTGCCAGTTCTACATGCCAAAGAACCCATAGCAGTTAGCAATGCCAAGCACATGTGCTGATCTGAGCACGAGTGTGTGTGTGTGTGTGTGTGTGTGTGTGTGTGTGTGTGTGTGTGTGAGTGTGTGTGTGTGTAGGTGCGCTGTGCCAGTCTGGCAGTGGGTGCGGCTCTGAGTTCGCTGGAGAGAGGGTGTGTGGCTCTGTCTGCGAGCTGCCAGAACATTTCTGGCGGCCTGTGGGCCACAGTACTCAACATCCTGCTGGAGAAACAGGAGTGCAGTATGGCGCGCAGAGAGGTAAGTCCAGCCAGATTCACCCTGAACACAACACCATGCTGAGTGTTTACCCAGACTGGCTCAGAGTAGAGGGACCAGCCACCTTGTGTTCACTGACCGTCTGATGTGTGTTGGACTCAACAAATTCAAGCTTCAACAGTTCAAAACTGACAGGCTAATCACGGTCCCCAAGTCCTTTTTTAATTAAAACTGCAGTCATTAACCTTTGTTTTGGTTAAAATTATCCCAAATTTGTTTCTAATCAAGTAAATAATCCACCAGTGTTCAAAACTACTTTCTGCAGAATCAGATGGCTAATCATTTATAGACTTTTCTCATAGCAGCTTAACTGATTAAACTTATTTCTTTATATGAAATTCAAATGCTATGACAATTAGGTAATACTAATACACACTAGTCACAGACACATAGTCATCCAGTGCTTATGTTTTACATTACCAAGTTTAGAACAAGGTATAATAACTTATAGGTATACTAATTTGATGTAATTAAATGTTTGTTTGTTTGTTTGTTTGTTTATGTATTTTAAGTTGGTCAGAAAAAAGTGTGATATGCATTACTGGCTTGTTCAGGTGACTTTGTGGCGCACAACCCACGTAAAGATGATAATTCTGCAAACAACTGCAATTGCACATTTTAGAACAGAGATGGCAATAAAGAGGCAAAACGATTGATGAACTGAGAAAAACATTGACAAACAGAAGTCATCAAAGCATCAAGTAGCAGGGTTCTTATAGACATTGTCATCTGGTGTGGATACAGATATATTGTAAATAACATTTACAATATAGTTTTCTGGATTTACAGTAAAACTGGTTAATCTTTAAATCTTCTCACTTATATTTCTTCAGGCTGGTGCTCACAGCACACCCACCCCTCCACCCTCTACCCAACATTAGCATTGATTGGGGAAGTTCTTTTGTCTCCAAGGCTGAAATACTGAATATGCATGGTCTATTACATTACAACTCCTCTTGGATACTCCCCTCGTGACAAAAAAAACTTGCATAATTTAAGAATTTGTATTCTTACTTAAGGATAATAAGGATTTTCACATGATTTTATAGTAAATATTCTAGCCAACAAACTAGATATTCAGACAAATATACAGAAATATTTAGTTTATGCATGGTTTCTATGACATTTATTTCCCTTAAACATACTAATCTTTATTTTTTTAATGCAAGCATATACATCCATCTTTTTTGCATATCATTGTAGCCCAGTTTATGCTGAATAAAAATAAAATCACATAATAGCCAAGGGCATGTTATGAGTAGATGAAATAAGCACAAATGTCAGAGCATATACAAAGGCCACAAAGGTTTCAGAATCTCCTTAGACCCCAGAGGGTTAATGAAATCAATGCAAGCACTGCAGGTTTGTGGTCAAAAACCTTAGTTGCCCTGGTAACCATCATATGCAAAGCTACACAATACTTAATTAGTCATTAACAACACCATATGATGCCTAATAAAAATAGTAATAATTTGAGCACTTAATCATTACCACAGTAGTCCTTTTATTAATACTGAAGTAAATACAGCTGAAACTCAAAAAACTCACAAGCGGTGTTATTATACAAAGGCAGGGTATCAAACGTCAGTCATCATCTGGCAATAGCTCTATAAATCAATCAGACTGCCACTTCCTGTCAAAGTGGGTGGTTAAAGGTTAGAAAAAGCTGCAGTGAGAACTAGGAATTATGCCAAATGGCTTTCTTTTTCAGATCTGTTATCTATTTCTGAATGTTTGAATCTAGAAGTAACAGGAAGCAGCAAGTGGTTAAACCCATATATAGAGTTTGTCAGTGCAAAGAAAGGAGTTTGAAATCCTTGAGTTTTTTGAAGAATTTGCCACATGCTTTCTGCAGATTCCTCTGAGAAATCCACCAGCATGCATTTCCATTTATTTACAAGAAGATGGCAGTGTTGCTGACTTTTATGTTTGCCTTCCCTGTAGGCAGCGTTTATTTTGCAAAACCTCCTTGTGATGCCAATGCCTGCAAATGCAGAAGAGGCCAAAGAGTGTGCCTGGCAGGTATGTTTACATGAGAATAAACTTTGAGAACTGAATATCAATAACACAGACGGTCTTAAAAGCTCTGTAGACATAACAAATCTGCTATGGTGCTTTCTGCTTGATTTTTTTTTCTCCTTTATTCTCGTGTCTCACAGAGCCCCTGCGTGCATGATGAGGATTCAGGCCTGTGTCTGGTTGGGCTTCCTGCCCTGCAGGCTCTGTTGTACCACTGCCAGTTTTTTGAGAGCGTTGGCCAGATGGTGAAGAGCTGTTACATGGGCAGACATGCCTTCACCCTCAGCCCCCCTCCGCCGCCAGCCAATGTCACCCAGGGTACGCTGTCCACGCGCCCAGAGCACTGCAAGCTATTAGTGGATGTCTCACTCGGTGGCATCCATATGCTTGCACACATTATTAATACTGTTCTGAATCAGGGGTTGTTCAGGAGTGCTTAATACTTTAGATGGTGGTGTTTACACTGCTGGTCAAATGCTTGGGATCAGTAAGATGTTTCAGATGTTTTTAAATTAAGCATATTGTGCTCACCAAGGCTGATTTTTTAAAATCCAAAATACAGTAAAATTATGAAATGAATGTAGTTAAAAAAAATGTAATCCTGTGATTTTAAAGCTGAATTCTCAGTATTATTACTCCAGTCTTCAGTGTTACAGGATTCTTTGATGAAAAGAAAGTGTAAAACAATAACATTTATTTGAAATCATATTTTTTTGTAGAATTACAAATGTCTTCACTTTCACTCATGAAGAATTGGAAAAAGTTCTTCATTAATATGCAAAATGCATATTTAATGGTACTTTTGAATGGTACTGTACACAGTGTGATCACACGTGACACTAAAGACTGGAGTATTGATGCTGGAAATTCAGCTTTAATTGCATGCATAAATGTTAAAGTGCTTTCAATAATAAAACTGTTATTTTAAATTGTAATAATAATTTACAATTTTCTTACGAAATAAATTCAGACCAGAATATGCTTTTGACAGATAATGTACATCGATTGTTCTCTTAACAAAATGTTATGTGTTAGTAAGCTGTCTAGAAAAGCTAATCTTTCTAGTGCATATTAATTTGGTGGTAAATACAGATATATTATGTGTAATTGGACTTATGGATTTTTTTTGTCCCTTTTAGATGCAGATCTGAATGATTCTTTGAAGCACTGGAGAGAGATGCTCATTCCTCTAAACCAAACTCATGCCTCTGGATCCATATCTACCTCTAGTACTCTGGTTAGTTACCATTGATTTCTTGTTGAACTGTTTTTTTTTTCCTCTTGTATGCTGATGGCTGAGATGTTTCCCAGTGAAGGGCATCCGCTGCGTAAAACGTATGCTGGATAAGTTGGCGGTTCATTACGCTGTGGCGACCCCAGATTAATAAAGGGACTAAGCCGAAAAGAAAATGAATGAATGAATGGTGATTGCTGATCTAATTTGCATATGTTATACGTTACCATTCAAAAGCTTAGGTTTTTTATAAGATTTTTTCATTTATAAGACTTTTTTTTCAGAACATATTGCTTAAAATTGCAGCAAACCACACGTTTCATTATCATTTGAAAAAAATCACATTTTAACACATGCTAAATCATTGTAAATCCAGTCAGATACACACCAAATCAATTCTTAATATCTGTATTCACGTAAGCATAGTTGGTTAGGTCTTAAGTGGACATAATTGTGAAAAAAATAAAAGTGCTACTTTATATGTGATCACTGGTGAAGTTTCACAAAATAATTTTAAGAGGAGCACGTGATATGATTAATCGCAGCTGGTCTCTCATCTGTAATCATTAGTAAGCCAATCAGATTAATCCAAACTCGCTATAGTAGCCTGTCTACTCCCTTATCTTCTTTTTCTGAAGAAACCCCTCATCCACCCCATCTCCCCTTTCCTCCTTTACCAGGGGGAGCTCTCGAGAACTACCTGATCTCGTACCCCCTTATATGCTCATTGACCAGCCGGGAGCCCTGGGCTCAATTATCTCTGAGCTCAGGGTTCTCTCCTGGGACAGCATGCCAAACCTGCTATTATTATCAAGCAATATCTAAGTGTAAACTCTTAAAATGTTAAAGGTGCAGTAGGTGATCTGTCTAAATGCTAACCGGTTAGCATAATATCTTTCAAATACAATCCCTCCACTGACGTCCAAAGCCACGCCTCCTGAAATCACGAACGCGCCCTTTAAAGATGACAGAGTCCCACTAGATTGTGTTATTCGCCAGTTAGAAAACTTTATAGTACTTTATAATACTACTATTCCAAATGAAAAACTGTATTATATCTCGCACATTTTTAGTTATGTAGTTAGCAAGCAAAACTTGTCATCACACTCTCATCAGTCTCACTCTCTCACATGATTTGTCCTAAAGCAACTACTGTATACTTAGTGTTTGGCCGGCGGGCTGCAGGAATTACACTTATTACAAAGCCATACTTACATGCTATTTCAGACCGAATATTCAGAGTACCATGGTAAACAATATAGGAAGTGCATCACAGGTTGTCAATGTTCAAAAATGAACCAATGTGAATATAAACCAACTTTACCTCAGTAAAGCAGCCTAGGCAGAATACTGCTATTTAATGGTGTTTTGTTGTTATACTAAATAAAAACTACATTATCGATGTTGTAAAGGTCCCATGTAAAACTGAAAATTGTTACATCAATCATTCGCCAGAAGATTTTAGCTGCTGAACAACACTTCAGTGCGTATAACCCATTCGTAATACAACACAATCTACATCAGCTTTGTGTGGCTAAAGTACCTTTAAAACAGGACTGTAGCAGAGTTCATTGTTGTTGTGGGAAGAAGACAGGAATAGCAATATAACGAAAGTATTAGTTTTTATTAGCTGTGTGTGTGTGTGTGTGTGTGTGTGTGTGTGTGTGTGTGT
>CAIGQW010005871.1:4529999-4545160 GCA_903798125.1 Danio choprae
ATTATTATTATTATTATTATTATTATTATTATTATTATTATTATTATCATCACCATCATTATTATTGTTATTTAATTGCGATAAAATGTATAATAGAGAAGTATAATTCAATCTTGTTGTACCTTAAAGTGTTAAAATCTTCAAAAATAGTTATAAATAAAATACTTTTTATTTGATTAATTAGAAAAAATAATAATTAAGTTTTTTTATAAATAAATGACATTTTTAGCCTTTTAAATATACTTGATTTGTTTTGCATTAAATTGTTTTTAATAATACAGGCAAAAATATATTGTCATTTCTTTGAACATGTCTTATGTTTGTAAATTTTGTGAACTTATCTATATTTTAAGTCGAACATGTTCTTGGATCAGCATCATTTGTTTAGTTTTTTTTGGAGACAAGGTTATTAATTAATCGCTGCAGTCTGTTGGTTGAAATCAATTTATTTCTTGTCATTTATTTAATGATTCAGATCCAGAAACATGTACTTTAGAAAATGTTGTTCTGTGAATTTGTTAGGCATTGTGTAATTATGTAATTGAACGTTATGAAGCGTTATGATTAATATAAACAGGCACAAAATAATGCAGCACAAATATATGCATATACAAATAAGATGTTATGGAAATTTCCAGTGTCAGCATGATCTAATTTTAATCACTTTGTCTTTTGTTCAATGTCAGCAGGTGGAGAACAGCATGGGAGAACTTAAGATGATTCTAGAGATGTTGCGAAATTGCCTGTATCAACATAATGAATGCAAAGTACGTTGAATCAAATATACTTCCCCGTGTTGATTATTTGAGTGATTACGTTCATCGTACAGTATCTTCAGACGCTCTCAAAGGGGGGGCTTGTGGCTTTGAAACACTGTGGGTTCGAAAGCTCGCTGGCTGTCATGCAGTTTTTCCTGTAAAGACTGAGGTGCAGTCTTTACAAGAAAGTCTGCATGTCACCCAGCAAGATGCTTGTTTGTGTGTAATTAGTCATGTGATTATTTCTGTGAAGTACAAAGCGACGTCAGTCAAGCTTAGATTGCCGGATGAATATTTTCCCAATTAAATATCCCACTTTAGAGCCTTTCTTTGAACTTTGGTCAAACGCTTCACTTTGAACAACCTGATGGTGAGCAGTGTTTTACAGAATAACCTTCAACAACCAAAAATGTATTTGTCGTGTGTATATACTGTCGTGGCCAAAAGTTTTAAGAATGTCACAAATATTAGTTATTACAAAGTTTGCTGCCAAACTGCTTTTAGATCTTTGTTTCAGTTGTTTCTGTGATGTACTGAAATATAATTACAAGCACTTTATACGTTTCAAATGCTTTTTATCCACAATTACATGACATTTATGCAAAAAGTCAGTATTTGCAGTGTTGGCCCTTCTTTTTCAGGACCTCTGCAATTCGACTGGGCATGCTCTCAATCAACTTCTGGGCCAAATCCTTACTGATAGCAACCCATTCTTTCATAATCACTTCTTGGAGTTTGTCAGAATTAGTGGGTTTTCAAGTTCTTAATGGGATTAAGATCTGGGGAATTTCCAGGCCATGGACCCAAAATTTCAACATTTTAGTCCCCGAGCCACTTAGATATCACTTTTGCCTTATGGCACGGTGCTCCATTGTGCTGGAAAATGCATTGTTCTTCACCAAACTGTTGTTGGATTGTTGGAAAAAGTTGCTGTTGGAGGGAGTTTTGGTTCCATTCATTATTCATGGCTGTGTTTTTGGGCAAAATTGTGAGTGAGCCCACTCCCTTGGATGAGAATCAACTCCACACATGAATGGTCTCAGGATGCTTTACTGTTGGCATGACACAGGACTGATGGTAGCGCTCACCTTTTCTTCTTCGGACAAGTCTTTTTCCAAATGCCCCAAACAATCGGAAAGGGGCTTCATCTGAGAATATAACTTTGCCCCAGTCCTCAGCAGTCCATTCGTCATACTTTTTGCAGAAGATCAATCTGTCCATGATGGGTTTTTTTGGAGAGAAGTGACTTCTTTGCTGCCGTTCTTGACACCAGGCCATCTTCCAAAATTCTTTGCCTCACTGTGCGTGCAGATGCGCTCACACCTGCCTGCTGCCATTCCTGAGCAAGCTCTGCACTGGTGGCACTCCGATCCCCTGCTGAATCCTCTTTAGGAGACGATCATGGCACTTGCTGGACTTTCTTGGACGCCCTGAAGCCTTCTTAACGAGAATTGAACCTCTTTCCTTTAAGTTCTTGATGATCCTATAAATTGTTGATTTAGGTGCAATCTTAGTAGCCACAATATCCTTGCCTGTGAAGCCATTTTTATGCAACACAATATCAACATTCTCACCTGAGTTAACAAGACGATTACTGAATAGATCTCAGCAGGTCCTTTAATGACAGTAATAAAATGAAGTGGAAAGTTTTTTTCAGGATTAAGTTAATTTTTATGGCAAAGAAGGACTATGCAATTATCTGATGACTCTTCATAACATTCTGGAGTATATGCAAATTGCTATTATAAAATCTTAAGCAGCAACTTTTCCAATTTCCAATATTTTTGTAATTCTCAAAATTTTTGGCCACGACTGTAGGGTTGCAAACAAGTGGAGCAAATGTTAATTGATATGTTTGGATAATGCCACCTTCTGGCATTCCAATAAAATGAACACAATAGAGAAAATACTCTTTTTTTCAATTGGTCTCGGTTCCTGTGTTTTGTCAAAGCATGTGAAGCAGAAATTTGTCCACTTTGTCTTTCTTTCTTCTGTTGCACACAAAATAATATATTTTCATGAAAACTGCAAACTGGTAACCATCAGTTTCCATAATATTTGTTTTTTGTACTATGTATGTCAATGGTTATCAGATTTCATCTTCAAAATATATTATTTTGTGTTTAACAGAATTAAGAAACCCATAAAGGCTTGGAATGAACTAAGGGAGAGTAGATTATAAGTAAATGTACATTTTTGGCTGAACTTTCCCTTTAGACAAGACATGCTTTTTTGGATTTTACACAATTTCCCAAATATAAGTAAAGTGAGTCTTGCAGAACTTAGTAAATCAAGTGCCATATTTCACTGAATAATATCTCTCCATAAATTTTGCCTCTGAAAGGGAAACTCCTCCAAATGCATACAGAATAAGCTCAGCGACAAAAAAATAAATAAATGACAGTACAAGCTTTTTAATATCTGATGTTTCACTTCACGTGTTTAGTCAATCTTTTGCATTTGCGTTGGCACAAGCTTTTAATAAATCTGCCCAAAGATGACTAATATTGAATGTTAGCAACAAATATGGTCTCATTTGTTGAATTAATTTTCTCCTCTCAGGCTGTGGCTACAGATTTGCGTCTGGCTGCCGTGCTGTTGGCTCTTTGGCCCTGGTTGCTGCTTGATGATCTCACCATGACAGCGGCTCTGGAACTGCTCTGCGTCTACACAGCCAGCTGCACAGCGGGTAACTTTTCTAAAAAGTGGAGAAATGATAGCTAGAAATGGGGAATGACAGCATTAGACAGGGATAGCAGTGTGCTGAGATGATAATATATGAGCTTTTTGCTCACTGTAACCCTCATGAGTCATGTGACTGTACAGTAAGTGCCATTGTGTGCCAAATGCAAGGCTGATGTGAGCGTGACAGCTACAGAAGGGATTGTGTCATAGTTTAAGTGTGCTGCCAGATTACTGGAAAGCTAGAATAAAGCATTTGTGTTAGGATTAGGTATTTTAGGGGTAAAGATTACTTGGGCGAATTGATATATTCAGTGACTGTTAATTAATACATTATACAATGGAGATCAAAATTTGAGAATCATATTTTGGATAATATAGTCCACATTGTTCAATATTTAAAGGAATTTTAGTTGTGGCTACAACTTGCTAGTAGCAAACATGCTAGTAGAACTGTGTTTTACAAAATAACCAATGTGCTTCAATCATTTTTCTTAATCTGAACTCAAAGATCTAAAACTTTCACTATGCACACAAAAGGCCTATTTCTCTCACATATTATTCAAATCTGTGTTAGTGAGCACTTCTCATTTGCCGAGATAACCCATCCACCTCATAGGTGTGGCATATCAAAATGCTGATTAGACAGCATGATTGTTGCACAACTATGCCTAATGCCGAGTTCACACTGCACTATTTTTGCACGCTGACAGATTTTCTGAAATCACCAACAAAAGCCTGAAATCTGAGGCAAATCAGTGCTCATTCAAGTGAGCTACAACCACACAGTGTGAATTATCAAAAACACGATCAGAGAGAATTTCCACGTGTCTTCGACGTCTGTGAAATATTTGGCATGCTAAATATCTGTACTTGTCACAGATTTAAAATCGTGCTGTGTGAATGAGTTCTGACTGAAAAACACATCAGCGATGACAAACAGCCAATAAGAGAGCAGGATACAGGACAGCAGAGAGTTCGGGAGGAGTTATAACATTAAACAGAAATGAAGGCATTTTTTTATTTCTTTTTCATCAGTCACAGCAGCAGAACATTCCAAAATTATTTATTGACCTCCAACATTTTTTTTTTCTCATAAGCAGTCATTTTTTTTGTCAGTTAATACAAAGATTATATAATACAAAGTGTAGCTTTATAAACGTACATACATTTGTAAAAAACTAAATCTAAATATTCATAGCATTAGATTATTTAAGATTTTGATGACAATTTAACGCATCATAACTGTCATGGGAAAAGGGTCCATAAAAGGCCACTCTAAAATCTGCAGATTTATCACACAGCATAATGCCAAGATGTTGGAAGATTGAAGGCAGCCTGCAATTGGCATGCTGACTGCAGGAATGCCCACCAGAGCAGTTGCACCTGAATTGAATGTTCATTTCTCTACCATATACCATCCAGTTAGTTCAGAGGATTTGGCAGTACATCCAACCAACCTCACAAACTCAGACTATGTGTAACCACGCCAGCTTAGGACCTTCACATCCAGCATCTTTACCTCCAAGATCATCTGAGATCAGCTGCCCGGAGAGCTGCTGCAAAAAACGGTTTGCTAAACCAAAGAATTTATGCACAAACTGTCAGAAACTGTCTCAGCGAAGCTCATCTCCATGCTCATCATCCTCATCTGGGTCTCAACCTGACTGCAATTTCCTGCTGTGTGTCTTGAGTGGGCAAATGCTTACATTCAATGATGTCTGACACTTTGAAGAGGTGTTCTCTCCATGAATGAATCCCGGTTTTCACTGTACAGGGCAGAGGGCAGACATCGTGTGGGTGAGCGATTTGCTGATGTCGACGTTGTGAATCAAGTGGCCCATGGTGGCGGTGGGGTTATGGTATGGGCAGGCATATGTTATGAACAGCAAACACAGCTGCATGTTATTGATGCCATTTTAAATGCACAGAGATACCGTGATGAGATCCTGAGACCCATTGTTGTGCCATTCATACATGAACATCACCTGTGATAATGCACAGCCCCATGTTGCAAGTATCTGTACACAATTCTTAGAAGCTGAAAACATCCCAGTTCTTGCACAGCCAGCATACCCAGCGAACATGTGACATTGAGCATGTTTGGGATGCTCTGGATTGGCGTATAGGACAGCGTGTTCCAGTTCCTGCCAATATCCAGCAACTTTGCATAGCCATTGAAAAGGAGTGGACCAACATTCCCCAAGCCACAATCAACAACCCACCAATCAATCTACTCAGACATGTGTTGCGCTGCATGAAGCAAATGGTGGTCAGACCAGACACTGACTGGCTTTCTGATCTATCATCTCAGTGTTGATGCTGAAACTACATATTATGCAGCCCTAACTGTTAAATGTAATCCCTCCCTGTAATAACAGAAATAACAGTAATCTGTATTATGAAAAAAAATCTAACGCAAGCTAGTAAAATAGGACAGTGCTTAAAAAAAGAAATCTGAACTTTAGCACCTGCTAAAAAAAAACAACTGCATAGTGTGTGTGTGTGTGTGTGTGTGCGTGTGCGTGTGCGTGTGCGTGTGTGTGTGTGTGCGTGCGTGTGTGTGTGTTAGAGAGATAGACCGACAGACTGTTGTACATGAAGGTGTCTGTTTTTGAGTGTTCACACACTGTGAACACAATGATCGTTCTGTTTCACATATCTGAGCTCATGGAAAGCTGTGCTTTGGTACAGGATGTGGTTTAACACCTGCGAGGAACCAGCATTTCATAGGCGTATATCTGTGTGTGGGTGCGCATGTGTGTTTTGTGTGTGCGTTCGGGCTGTCACTATGGTTTAACAGCATTAGCACATGCTGGCATGCTCTCATGTGGTGTTTCTCAGGGTCTGTGTTAACAGCAGGTGGATGATGTTTAAAGTTCATGAGTTTGGCTCTTCAATTATAGAATCAGCCCTCCAGCACAGTTTCCTCACCATCCTATTCTGCCCCGTGTCACTTTTATTATATAATTCATTAACCTGCAACACACAGCCCTCATTCTTTCATCTGGCCGATTAATATTGGATTCATTCAGCAAGAAAAACCATGCTGAGGTCTCTTGGTAATCCAGAATAATGTTAAATGATTCACCCGTAGTCCTGCTTCAAAATATGTCTTGTCCATTTATCCAGAAGTGAAACTTTTTGTGGTTTTGACACCTCACTAAATGCAGCATTGTTAGTCTTGGAGGAAGTCTTTTTTATGAATTAAAACCCAGTGGATCAATTCTGTTTCCGTTGAGTTTCCAAGCTCATTGTTGCATAATGACTGTGCTGATATTTTGAGGCAGTAAAGAAGCATAGATTACCAAAAGAAGGGGTTGTGTTGTTTTATAACTCGTGCTGTATTTCCTGCAGCACTTTATACATAAAGATAAGTACACTGATGTTTTTGGAAAGTCTCATACTCATCAAAAGTGATGATTTTATAACAGTTTATAAGAATTATTTCATTTATAATCCATTTTAAATTGTAATTTATTGTCAGTGTTGGCAAAGCTGAATTTTAGCCTAATTTAGTTCACTCTTCAGTCTCACAGTATGCTGCAGATTTATTCTAATCTAAGTAAAATGTCTTTCATTTTATTTGGTATACTGTTGTATTTTTTTTTTCCAAATTTAGAATAAAAATGTTAGTATCTTTTGTGTTGAATACATTTTTAGATCACACAAAACAAATGTTTTCAGTTTCTAAGGGATAGTTCACCCAAATATTTGTTTTTGAAATTACTATGGTTGCAGGTTTTCACCATTGTTTAAATTTATTTGAGCTTAACAGAAGAAAACAACAAAATAATGTTATTTTGTGTGTGAACTATCCCTTAAACTTTTAAGTTGAAACATTGGCTATTCTGATCATTTCTTTCGTGGGGAAAAATAACTCACTCTCACATATTTGTGTGCTATAATTAATTATTTTTCTCCCCATAATCTTTCTCTGTGTCTCTGTGCATGTCTTCTGTTCTCTTCCAGCTTGCAGTGCTTTATGTTTCAGCAGTAGCAGTGTCAGCGCTGGCTCCGTTCAGCCTGTTCCTAAGACTGCGGTCACAAACTCACTGATGCATGCGGTGATGAAACTGGCCTCCCAGGTTGCCCCTGACAACAGCAGCATCCACAGCCTGGCTTTCTCTCTGCTGGCCAACTTGGCCATCTCGAGGGACGGCAAAGGGCTGCTGCTGAAGGTAAAACTATAATGTTTAACCCAAGACACCTCTGGTGAATAGGGGTAAAAAAAACACTAGTAGTCCTCAACATTACCCACTTGATGGATTACAGTAAGAATGAAAACCCTTTTTTGGATGACAATGTTTCCAAAATGTTATCTTTAAATATGTAATTGAGATATTGTCATAAAATATGCACTGATTTTCATTTTTCTATTTTCTATATATTATTATTCTGATATATTATTTCTATATATATCAGAACATAGATATTAATAAACTACACACTTTGGTGTTTGTAAGTGATGTGGAAGTGTAGATTTATGGCTCTGTGAAGAAGAAAAACTCATTTTGAGTAGGGCTGCACAATATAGCACAGAATTATTGGTATCGTGATAATAGTATATGAAATATTCATATTGAGGACATAAATGAAATGTATTATATAATCTAAGCATTTGAGTGTTACATGCATTAGTTGTTTATCCAATTCCAAATTTGACCAATCAGATGGGGCCTTACTATCTTTATGCATGCTTCCCCAATTGGTGTTTTTTTCTGCTATTGGCTAGAGCAGCTTAAAGGTGAACCCACAAGTGAAAATAAATGCTAATGGCAGGGGGTAGAGACAAGAGAGAAAAATGACAACAGCCTATCAGAATCTGAATATTTGCTGAGGTTTTGGCTCATTCATAGTAACTTAAAGACTAAATGTTTACACCTTGGCACTGTTTTTAGCCCGAAATAAAATTAATTAGATCTGAAAAATATGCATTCTCTTTATTTGAGTATCATTACATAAATAAATGATTTGAAAGTGTAGCTGCTAAAAATAGCATTGCTCGAGGGAAATGTTATATTGTAAGTAATATAGCTATTATCAGTACTCGCATATAACATATTTTGCCAGCATTGTGCAGCTCTAATTTTAAGAAAAGTTTTAAAATATTAACTGTAATTAAAATCTACATTCACTAAATATAAAGTACAGCAACAACAAAAACATGCTTAAAGGAACACTCCACTAATAAATTTAAATAGGATCATTTTCTCAAGTCTCCCAGAGTTGAACAGTCAAATTTAACCATTTTTGAATCCATTTAACCAATCTCCAGGTCTGTTGGGGGTACTTTTAGCTTATTTTGGCATAGATTATTCATTCAAATTAGATTAGACGATTAGCATTGAGCATTGTGCTCAAAAAATAGTTTTAATAAGTGAAGTTTCACAAACTAATTTCGAGAGGAGCACATGATATGATCGACTACAGCTAATCCTTATCGCTAATCATTAGCTAGCCTATCAGATAATTTCAAAACTACTATAAATATCCTGCCTAAACTTCATTCCCTATCTTCGTTCCCCCCTCTATCCTTCCCTTCTCCCTCCTCCTCAATTCTATGATTGGGCGACATGATGGCTCAGTGGCCGGCGCTGCTGCCTCCCACAGTCTAAAAACATGTATGTAAATGAATTGTAATAACAGTCACAAGCACTTAAAGCATACATACTGAATCAATTCTTATAGAACCACCTTATTAATCAAAGTATAGGTAAAAAAAAACGAACTGGGGGCTCTCGAGAAATACCTGATCTCGTATCCCTCCTAATGCTCATTAACCAGGCGGGAACCTTGTGCTCATCTATTTCCGAGCTCTGGGTTCTCTCCCGGGACAGCATCCCAAACCTGGTATCATAGTTGATCATTATCTAAGTGTGAGCTCTTGAAAATAGAGTTTTACTTAGTTTTCCTAGTACACAATGCCGCTACAGATGAGTCAAGCTTTAAATGGGAAAATTACCAAAAGTGTTTATTTTTAGCATGATGTTAAACTGATTTAATTATCTATGCTAAGCTAAGCTAAAAGTCCCCCCGCCAGACCCAGAGATAGAGATAGGTTAAATGGATTACAATGAGACTTGTAAAATGAAAATAAAAGTGAAGTTTTCCCTTTAAGGGTATTACACTGAAAAAAAAAAAAAAAAAACTCTTTATGAAATCCCAAAATATGGAAATCGAAGTGCATTATAATAGTGTTTTTGCTTGCATTGTCTCAATCATACATGCAGATGAGGAAACGCAACTTTGTATGAGAAACAAATCCACTTAGACGTTTCATAGAGAAATTCACAAAGAGAAGTGTTAACAAAAAATTTTTTTTCTATTTCCCCTAGTGTAACTTCCTGCAGCACTTCCTGTCTCTCCCCATGCCTAAAGCCGGTGGTCGAGGCGGTGCTCCAGCTGTGGAGTCTCTGTCTCTCTGGCTCCGGCTGCTGCTGAACGTGTCGTTTGGAGAAGACGGACAGCAGATGATCCTTAGGCTCAGAGGAGCTCTGGAACTGCTGGTGGAACTGACTCAGTCCAAACACTCCAGCGCTAAACCCACCGTCCTGCTCATCCTCCACAACATCTGCTTCTGCTCCGCTAACAAGCCCAAAGTTCTAGCCAACGGTATGAGCACCAGATTTGCATGGCTTTAGATGGTAATGGTTGACTAACATCTTTCTTTTTGGGCGATGCCAATGTTTAATAAGGCTCAGCGGGTATGTTCAGGAAACAGACAGATTTGGTCTGATAAGGCAAGACACTGCAGGAAGAAAACAGACAATATTGAGATTTTGGACATTTTGGCTTTCCATAAAGTGACGTCTAATTTGAAGTAAACATCCAAAATGCCCTTTAAGTGTCATATTTCTTAAAGTCGGTATCTCAGAATCAATCAATTCATAAATCTCCATTTCCGCAGCATGAACATACACCAAGCATAACAGTTTTATTCATATATATTCTGAAGATTTTACTAAGGGTTTGTTCAAATATTATTTGATTATTGAGATTTTCTTTTTTCCTGGTTATTTGCAGAATTTTCTGAAATTATGGAGTGATAATATCTGAAATCCTCTCTTTTAAGACTCCAATGTCAAAAAAGAAACAAATTTTGAACCTGACTTCATCCTAGTTTCATGTTTTTGTTATAGAAATGTACTGTACATAAATTAGTGAATATGTATTAAAGTAATCCCTAATTTGCATATTAAAACAACACTTAAGAAAACTTGTGATATAAAATATATATTTTTGCAATTAATATAATATATTCAATCATATCATTAATTTTTACTTGACTTAATTTTGCCAGACCAGTATTTTCCCAAAAATAACAGCAATAACAACAGAAATAATATAATTATCTCTGTTGTTATTGCTATACACTCTAAAAAAAAGGTGCTAAATAGCACCAAAAGTGGTTCTTTGGCTTGTAATCATAGGGGAACCTTTTTTGGTGCTATATAGCACCTTAAAAGATAGGTGTTATATAGAACCCTTGTAAAATGGGGCTATTTAGTACCTTTTTTGGTGCTATACAGCACTTACATTGTTGAAAAAATCCATTAAATTTGAGGAAAAATACCGGCAGCTCTGCTTGCCAGAATTTTTCTCTTAAAAAATACAGAAGTTTTATAGAACTGTTTAAATTTACGGAAAATAACCGTATTTCATTAACTGATACAATGTTCATTCATAAACATTTGAGATTGTTAGTTTTGTTTTCTGAAGCTGAAAATTAAGCATATTGGTATTAAGTACTGTTATAGCTCTGTTCACAAAAATGTAAAGTCTTTAAATGCATTAATGTGTTCATGTGTGATTGCAATTAGCAAATAGATTTTCACTGCATTAGTAACTACACAGTTACCTTTAAATAAAAGACAATGCAGCATAACATCAGATATTCCTAGTTCATCTTGGACTTAAACACAGATGCTACTATACTGCACAGTGGTGACACAAAAAGGTTTTACAGCATTTTGCAGTTTTTTTCTTGATTTTACGGAAAAATACTGGCAGCTTTAGTTGCTGTTTTTAACATTTTACATTCGTAAATTCAATTTACAGAATATTTCTGTTAAAAATAGATTCCACAGTGTGTATTTTTCATCGAACAGATTTAATGAGTTAATTAAGAATATAATTAAAGGAAAATTGAGAATTATTGCTGAACAACTGTTAACAAGCAGAATCACTAAAGGAAAGAAAAACAAAACAAATTACACAAGTCACAGCCTAAACCAAAGATGAAATAAAATAAAACTCTAAATAAAAATAATAATTAATAAAAATAAAAATAATTACACAATAAAAATCTTATTTCTCAAGATCTCAGCAGAGATCATTAAACAACTCCACAAACATCAGGAGCTTCACTTATTACTGACCTTTGACTTTATTTCTGTCACGTGAACAAAAGCTCTTAATGAAATGCTGTTCATTTGAACTCACCGTGATGGAGGTCAGCATCTGCTTTAGTTGGGCTCTTCAACAAGTTTTTATTTTGGTTGCTATAATTAAGAAAACATAATAAATCTGATGAGTTTAACTATGACATGAAACTCAGCTGCTTGTGCGCTCATTCAATATCTTGTTAGCTCTGTGTGAGAAATGAATAATATAGGTAAATGAAACCATTTATTAAAGCTTCAAGCCTAAATACACTCTTCACAATGAAAATGTTTGATCTATGGCAGAACTTAAAAACACACAGACATCAACAATTAGTCTTATAATCTCATCATTGGTGACAAACAAAAAATAAATATCAAATAAAAATCAAACCAGAACAATTCAAAACAACCTACTAAAATATTACCTCCCAAAAACTAAATAAAATAAAGGCAAAGAAAGAAATTGTAAGAACTTTAAGCTGCATAATTTCATGCTGCAATGCATGCTGGGAGTTTTGTACTATGCTGGCACCCAACATGGATTGCGGCAAGGATGAATTATGCAACTTTTTACTTTTAGAAACCATGGTAGAGGTTCATGGTTGAGGTTTTGTGCATGAAACTCTAATTATTAATTAGGATTTTTTATTATTCCTCTTTGTTTACCCTCCATGGGAAGCTGTAGTATTGTCCCAAACAAAATCACATAAATTTGCAATTTTTTTTAACTTATAAAATACTAAAAATTATATATGTAACAATTAAGTACATACAGTATAGCTTCTCATTGCCTTTCTTGCTATAACCGATGAGTTTGAGAAATACAGTTATAACAGATAGAGAAACATTAAGATAAACGAGTAAGGTATCAAAAGCTCAACTAAAGCAGCCTCTGATCTCCACGATAGTGAGGTCAAATGAAAGATTTTCAATAAAAAATATAAACCTCTGTTAATTATCAAATATTTTTGCAAACTCAAAAAGTTAAACTTTAATCAGTGAAGTTGGTAATGCTGTTTATGGAGTTGTTTAATCCTCTGTTTTAATTCAGTTGGTTTTGTGTGAGGCTGTTGCTGTAAAGTTTTACTTATTCTTTTCTTCAGTGATTGTGCTTGTAAACAGCAGGTGTTCATCAGTGTCAGAATTCAGTCATTTGTTCGGTCATTCACAATGTCTAGTGGACTAAACTAATCAACTAATTTAGAGATGAGGGTGTATGGTGAGATTTCAGACACTCTGCTTACTTTCTCAAAAACAAAGGCATTTTCTGTATTTTGTACAGAAATGAGCTGTTAATCATTTAACAGGTTTTCACTGTAGATTGTACTTCACTGTAGATTTTTACTGTTAAATTCATGGACATTTTTTTGTGTACTTTCAAATTAAACTAGCTTTAAAATGTTCAAAATCCTATACTAAATGCTTACTGAATAATAACAAACAATACACTTTCAAAATCTTTAATTTATTTGGAGGTAAGGTTTTTAGGTTTGTATATTATATTGCGGAATTTAATGTATACAGTCGTAGCCAAAAGTTTTGAGAATGACACAAATATTAGTTTTCACAAAGTTTGCTGCTAAACTGCTTTTCGATCTTTGTTTCAGATGATTAGATCTGTTGTTTACATGACATTTATGCAAAGAGTCAGTATTATGGCACCGGTGCTCCATCGTGCTGGAAAATGCATTGTTCTTCACCAAACTGTTGTTGGATTGTTGGAAGTAGTTGCTGTTGGAGGGTGTTTTGGTACCATTCTTTGTTTATGGCTGTGTTTTTGGGCAGAATTGTGAGTGAGCCCACTCCCTTGGATGAGAAGCTACCACACACATGAATGGTCTCAGGATTCTTTACTGTTGGCATGACACAGGACTGATGGTAGCGCTCACCTTTTCTTCTCCGGACAAGCCTTTTTCCAGATGCCCCAAACAATTGGAAAGGGGCTTCATCGGAGAATATGACTTTGCCCCAGTCCTCAGCAGTCCATTTGCCATACTTTTTGCAGAAGATCAATCTGTCCCTGATGGGGGTTTTTTGCCGCTTGCTGGACTATCTTGGACGCCCTGAAGCCGTCTTAACAAGAATTGAACCTCTTTCCTTGAAGTTCTTGATGATCCTATAAATTGTTGATTTAGGTGCAATCTTAGTAGCCACAATATCCTTGCCTGTGAAGCCATTTTTATGCAACGCAATGATGGCTGCATGCATTTCTTTGCAGGTCACCATGGTGAACAATGGAAAAACAATGATTTCAAGCATCACTTTCTTTTAACGTGTCAAGTCTGCCATTCTAACCCAATCAGGCTGACATAATGATCTCCAGCCTTGTGCTCGTCAACATTCTCACCTGAGTTAACAAGACGATTACTGAAATGATCTCAGCAGGTCCTTTAATGACAGCAATGAAATGCAGTTATTTTAGGATTAAGTTCATTTTCATGGCAAAGAAGGACTATGCAATTCATCTGATCACTCTTCATAACATTCTGGAGTATATGCAAATTGCTATTATAAAATCTTAAGCAGAACCTTTTCCAATTTCCAATATTTATGCAATTCTCAAAACTGTATAGCCATACACTCATGGTGCTTTACAAAAATAATTTGAAAAGTTTTTATAGTTAATTTTAATAAATAATCTGAAAGGTGTTCAATAAATATAACAAAGATAAATACTTTACAGTTTTATGAGTGTAAACTGAGAAATATTTCTTTTTGGGGAGCCTTGGGGACAAAAAGTTTGAGAACCATGTTAAATTCAGTAAATATACCATTTTTTTAATGTTGTTACTTAATCCTTTCCACAACTAAAAGCGGCATAAGAGAGAATTAGCTATAGTAGAATTATAAAAGTGCTTACCAGTAGTGGTGCTATATAGAACTTTAACTCCCCAAAGAACCACCGAAGAACCTTTATGGTGCTTGAAAGGTTCTTCACACAGTAAAAGTGCTATATAGCCCTTTAACCATCTCAAAGAACCACTGAAGAACCCTTTTTTTTTTTTTTTTTTTTGAGTGTATACATATATTGGTCTGTATGTACAGAGTCTAACCTGTTAAGATGAATTAAACACATTTTCCACTGCAGCAACACTTTCACACAAACAGTGAAATCTGAGTGTTTCACAACAGCCACAGGGATGTAATGATAGCTTTACACATCAAACCAACGTTTCCGCTCAATTCCTTTTTATTGAAAGTGAAAGCAGTGTGTACAATCACATCACACCAAGTCAGTCATGAAAAAGTGTAAAACAATGTGGAAAAATCATACTGGAAATATTGAGGATAGATAGATAGATAGATAGATAGATAGATAGATAGATAGATAGAT
>CAIGQW010005871.1:4568077-4579010 GCA_903798125.1 Danio choprae
TCTCTCTCTCTCTCTCTCTCTCTCTCTCTCTCTCTCTCTCTCTCTCTATTTATTTTTTTAGCTACCTAACAAGACATTTTGCTTTTGTAAAGCTTTACAATAACTGTGGAAACAAACTATCCTTGCTACAATAGTTGCCATTGTGTATATGTAAATAACTAAATAAAACATTGGTGTTCAGTTGGACAACAAACACTACAAGCCTAAATTGAAAGCAATGCCTGCTTGTATTTCTAAGTCAAAGTGCAATCAGAATATTGCCAAAATCAAACACTGTAAAAAGCGATTAGTTGACTTTACTTAAAAAAGTGAGTAAACCCATTGCCTTAAAATGATTAAATTAAAGTGCATAATTATAAAAAATAAGTTAAGACAACTTAAAGGTTAGGCGACGCGGTGGTGCAGTGGGTAGCACAATCGCCTCACAGCAAGAAGGTCGCTGGTTCGAGCCTCGGCTGGGTCAGTTGTCATTTCTGTGTGGAGTTTACATGTTCTCCCCGTGATCGCGTGGGTTTCCTCCGGGTGCTCCGGTTTCCCCCACAAGTCCAAAGACATGCGGTATAGGTGAATTTGGTAAGCTAAATTGTCAGTAGTGTATGTGTGGGAATGAGTGTGTATGAATGTTTCCCAGTAATGGGTTGCAGCTGGAAGGGCATCCACTGCGTGAAACAACATATGCTGGATAAGTTGGCGGTTCATTCCGCTGTGGCGACCCCAGATTAATAAAGGGACTAAGCCGAAAAGAAAATGAATGAACGAACTTCAAGGTTATTTAAAAAAACAAATAAATAGTTCAACTAAAATTGAAAATCATCTTCAAGCCATCCTCTGCGTATATGACTTTTTCTCTCAGACCAGCAGAGTCAGAATAATGTTACATTTTATACTGGCTCTTCCATGCCATACAATGGTTTTAAAATGGTTCTTGTAAAACTAACCCATACACCGCCAGGGGATTTACGCAAGTCTTATGAAGCAGATCAATGTATTTTTGTAACAAAAATATTTCACATTTTTAACTCCAACCACTTTTAACAACCACTGACTTCCTGCGGCAGCCAAATATACAATATGCACGAGTGATGTATACAACGCATGACGTAAGACAAGTAGACGTATGTAAATGTACTATACTATATAACATTATACAATAACACCAAGCAAAGTATCTGTAGTAAACAAACTGTGTGGTAAGTATTTTCTGTGAGATATATTTATTCCCAAAGTTTCCTCTAGGAATGTGTGCATAACGTGCATTAAGCCGCCACCAGAAGTCAGTGATTAATAATAATAATAATAATATATATATTATATAATATATATACCAGCTTGATCTCACAAGGAAAAGTAACTATTTTACAGTTTGTCAGTTTAGTGGCGAATTCATACATTTATTTATTATTTTGATAATCACTTACAAAAATGAATGCTTTTAGCAAAGATAATATGCTCTAAAGTTATGATAAAGACATTCATAATGTTTTTAGATAAATGCTGTTTTTCTGAAGTTTATTCATTGAAGCTGAATAAAAGAGTTTAGTCGTACAACAATTTAAAAAAGATTTTAAAAAGGAGGCGTGACACCAAGCTTATTATAGTTAACCAAAACGAACGAGAAAAAAACTCAAACTAAACTTTTGTTGACTGAAATAAAAATAAAAACAAGTTTAAAAAAAAAACTAGAACTAACTTAAACTGTATTGTGTACATACAAAACTAACTAAAATTATAGCAAAAACATCCTTCGTTTTCATCTTTGCAAATGTATTTAATACATAAGCCTATTGTATACCTTCGCGCTGCCAGGTGTTTGACACGTACGGCACCTCAGAGTCTGTAATCCTGATGCCATTGGCCAGATCAAGCCGGTTCTCATCCAGTCACTCCTCGCTGTGGCTCCAGCGACAAAAACAACGAGTGGACATGACAGCAGCACGGTAACAGGATTAAATACTTTTTAACCGAATCTTCTAAGTGAACCGGTTGAACTAGTTCACCAAATCGACTAAATCATTTGAAACGATTGGATTGAATTTGAAAATGGGTAGATGGTATAGTGTTCATGTGTCCTCTGGAAAATGTTTCAAAAAATGTATCTTTGGTTGAGTTTTATTATACATTATTTATTCTGATGATTTTGAATCTTGCACCTAACAAATATCCTTATTTCCAAAAACAAAACAAAAAACTAACACTGAAACTAATGAAAACTAGTAAATCTACTCTATCTCTAAAAACTAATTAAAACTAACTCAATGTGAAAACAAAAAGTCAAAACTAAATAAAAACAAAAACTAATGAAAAATCTAAAACTATTATAACCTTGCGTGGCACCAAACCCTACCCTACCCCTAAACCCAACCGTCATTGGGGGATGAGCAAATCGTACTAAATTGTATGAATGAGATCGTACAAATTCATACGAATGAGCCTCTAAATCAAAGTTACAAATTGCAGTGAGATAGTGTTGACAAAAACACGTCAATCTGCTTCATAAGTCTTGCTTTAACATGGATTCTCAACATTTTTTTTTTGATAGCAAAGGGTTGACTTTTTTATAAATACAGTAACTAAATCGCTTTTTACAGTGCACTGTAATCTAATTATGAACATGCACGTACATGAATATTCAACTATTTGTGCACATCCCTAAAAAAAAAAAGAAAAAAAATGTAATAGCAACTTCCATTTGAAGCCACCTTTAACTGTGGAGAATTGAGATCAGATAGTGGAGCTGCTGTCTGAGGACTGTTTGGTGTCTACAGACAGCTTTTCTCATCCAGATGTCACACTCTTGTTGTAAGTGGATTTCTGGGAGCCAATATGAAGCAGAGGCCAGTCAGAGCCACTTGTCCTGCATGCTTGGTAAACATGTTATGCCTCCCTGGCTCCAGCAAAACCAAACCACACGTGTGTTTCCATCACCTGAGGAAATGACAGAACACCAGAGAAGCAGAACACTGATGATCTGAGCTGCCATGAGCTCTGCAGGACAGAGGAAATGAAGCCACGGCCAGATAAACAACACACACACCTCCATATCTGCTCAAAGTGTGGAGTCTGCAAGCTGTATCATTTTGTTATTACAAAGGCAATACAGTGTAGCTGAGCGATCGGGAGACTGTATCTTTATCAAATACTGGGAGTCAATCTGTAATGAGAAATCACTCACTGTATCAGTAGAAGGAATACATTGCTCCTCTCAACAGATGTCAAATACAGTAGGACGCACACAAACTAAAATATTTAGATCTAAAGAAAATATATTTAATTTTTAAAATATATATATATATTACTTAACTTATTTGTTTATGTATTCTGCTCTCTACGCCTGCATTTATTTGATTCAAAGTACAGCAAAACCTAAATTTAAAAGCTGAATTTTAGTATTACTACTCCAGTCACACACAAAATCATGCTGATTTGCTTTTTAAGAAATGTTTATTATTATTATTATTATTATTATTATTATTATTATTATTATTATTACCTGTATTTATTAACAGTTGAGAATATTTATTAACAGTTTTGGGGGGGGGTTTCAGGATTTAAAGATTATAAAGATTCAAAGATTTATCTGAAATTAAAAATATTTGTAAAATGAGAAAAAGAATGAGAAAAAGCTAGGATCTTTGATTATTACTTTATTTATTAGACAATCACAATAATAGCAAAGATTCTTTAAACTGCTCCAAATTTATGATAAAGACATTTACAATGTCACAAAAGATTTCTATTTTAGATAAATGCTGTTTTCTATTGATTGAAGCTGAAAAAAATTCAACATCTCATTTCAACAATAATTAAAAAGCACATTTGAGCAGCAAATCAGCGTATTAAAACGATTTCTAAAGGATCGTGTGACTAAAAAAAGCTATTCAGCTTTGAAATCACAGGAATGCATTACATTTCAAAGTATATAAAACATGTTTATGGTGTACTTTTAAGCAGAAAACTATACAAATCTGACTTCTAAGGTTTTGTTGATTAAAATGATTGTCTTCTAAGGAGTTGATTAAAATGACAAACATGAATAAAATGTTAAAATAAATTGAAATGTGATGTAATAAATACTAATGTTTCTATAAAATAATACATCAAATTAATACAAATAAAAACAAAATGAGCAAAGAGTGTCAACTTTTTTTCAAAGAGACTCATTTATCAAGTGTCGGTTACTAAAATCTGTTCTTTGTTCTTGAAATAAGTTAAAACTAGTAAGCTGCAAGAAAAACAAATAAATGTAACTGTAATAAGCACTAAAATTACCAAAACAAATATATATAGTAGTAATCTGGCGACTAAAAGTTACAGTATTAGAAAACAAACAAAAAAAATAAATATTATAATAATTTAATAATAATAATAATGCTAATAAATCAAAATACAATGACACTAAAATAATATACACTCTAAAAAGAGAAGTAAACATCAGACCCTATACGAGAAGGAAATGAGACAATCTCCCCTAACTTCATGTCATTAAAGGAGAAACATGAACAGAAAATGTGCATCGATTTCTCTTCAAACAGCAGCAGTCAAACCTTCATTGTAAGTAATAAGAGGGACAGAAGCGGTGCTGTGTTCAACAGGACACTGCAGGAGCTCCAGCAAACAACCTCCAGCAGCTCTCCATTCTTCTTCATTACTGAACACCAAATGATAGAAACCAAACAAGCCTCACTTTAAACAAGCTGCTCTTTAAGAAAATGCCTCTATGCTGCTCTGAGAACCGGCCCTCCATCAGGTGCCAGCCACACACACACACACACACACACACACATACACATACACATACACATACACACACAGGATAAGTGGATAACCTCAGCTCTCAGTTCCAGAATCCAAGGTTAAATTTCAGAGTGCTGCCATAACAACGTATATGCTCTGAACATAATCTACCCCTAAGATTATGTTTCAGGTTTCAATTAATTTATATAGATAATGTATTATACAAATAATGATTATTTGTACTGCACACATTCACACAAAATATTTTTGCTGCTTGTTCAAACTACTTAGCTGAAACAATTCTTGAGATTTTGGGGGAGAACTTCACTCAAAAAATTACTTTTGCTGCTTGTTCAAACTACTTATTTAAAATAAGCTGAATCAAATCTTGTTTTTGTTTTTTTTAAACAACTTAATTGTTTTATGTTCAGAATCAACAATTTAACAATGTAAAATCAATTAAGTTAACTTAATCGATTTGTGTTGGGACAACATGAATGGATTGTGTGGAACCCTGCTTTTTGACAGTGTTATCTACTTTTTTTGACACTTAAATTAAATTTAAGTTGCATTACATAATTGTATTACAGAAATATATCTCACTTTATTTTGAACAAATATGGTAACAAAAACATTTTACTATGACTCAGAGTTCGATATCGACTCAACTAACTATTTCAGCATTCTGTTGAGAATGTCATTTGTGTTCAAGGTTAACATACTCTGAGTTGACAGAACCCAGGACCGCTTTTGGAACCCACATTCCTTGAGTAAAGCAGGTTTAGGGTTAATTAACCCAGAGTTCAGGATTAATGTGAAAGTAAGTTAAACTTGCTTTTTGGAATACAGTCCTGCTCACAACACAGCTATCTCTCTCTCTCTCTCTCACTCACTCACTCACTCACTCACACACTCACTCACACACTCACTCACACACTCACTCACACACACACTCACACACACACTCACACACACACTCACACACACTCACACACACACTCACACACACACACACCATTTATCCATCCATCCCTTCATCCATCTTTTCATTCATGCAATCATTCATTTATTCATCCATCCATCAAATAAAAAAATTATAATTTCAGTTACATTCATTCCACTTATTTCTTCAGCTTTTTTATATTATTCTGTATATTACTGATTCATGGCAAGGACAAAAATATATATTTATGAGCGGTATATTTGTGGCCTTTCAGACAGATGTATCTGGAGAGAAAAAAGCAAAGGAAGAGCAGAATAAAAGCGTCAGGAAGTCTGCAGCAGCTTCAGTGAGTCTCCAACACTTGCATCATCATTGGCTAGTTGCGCAGTTGCATCAGCTCAGGCCACTTGTGGCATAAATGGGCACTAAGATACAACCAGCACACCACTAACAATGTGTGCGTCTCACTATTTTATTAGTTACAACTAAAGTTTCACAGTTTGAGCAGGTATAAACTGATCTCTATTCCCAACTATAGCACACAAAACTGCATTTTTATCCAAATGTCTATGAGGGGAACATATGGACACTTTTTAGCGTTAGATTATGCATAATGTATATTAAATAAATTAATATTAAAGCACGCAATTGCTTTTCCTGCAGTTCCTGAATGTAATGTCGAATTTCACCAGCCGAATTTAAACCACTGAATTTACTGGATTTCTGAACTAAAATAAAATGAACTGAAAATTGCCTTTTGAATATTATACATGGTATTTTTTTAATAAAACGGAATATTTAGAGAATTCTGGAAGGTGAATGTAAAGTATTGAATTTAAGTATGAAAATGTGCGTGAAATATTTTTTTGTTGTTGAAATATTCACAGCTATGTAAAATTTCAGGACCTAAAAACACAAACCCGGGCAATTCAAGTCATTAAAATGCAAGCACTTGTTAATTGAAGGCATTATTTGATTGTAGTGAGTGCAATTCCACAAGCTTTTTATTTCAAAATATTTGGCATTGATTTTGTTCCATCCTTTCGAGAAAAGATTAATTGCGATTATTCACATTTAAAAAAAAAAAAAGCTTGTTTTGACATAAGATATGTATTATGTAGATCTAATACACACTCATACATAAAAAATATATATATATATTTAAATATATTCATAAATGTAAATAAATTTTTGAATATATTTTTTAACTATTTTATATCTAAACATAAATACACATTTTTTCAAACAGATGCATTAAGTGTTAAGTACATTAAGCATTGTGGTTTCCTCTTATTTGAAATTGGAGCAAATAGTTCATTAAAATGACTCTATGAACTCATGTGTTTTATGTTACTTGCGTAAAAATAAACATTTAAATAAATACATATGACACAAAGTGAGAGGTGCCATCAATCTAAGTATTTGTGCATGAATGCTAAAAATACTATTCATATTTAACACAATATTACGTGTAATATAATGCATAGTCAATAGAAATTGATAGCAGTTTTAATTCGATAACATATAGTTTTATAATATTTAATTTGTATTTTAGCATTGCGTATTTATTCCTTTCAGTATTTAGTCATGGATAGATACATTGATAGATCGATAAATAGATAAAATAATTGTATTGGCATGATTATTTAAGTGGGCAGCACGGTGGCGCAGTGGGTAGCACAATCGCCTCACAGCAAGAAGGTCGCTGGTTCGAGCCCCGGCTGGTTCAGTTGGCATTTCTGTGTGGAGTTTGCATGTTCTCCCCGTGTTCACGTGGGTTTCCTCCGGGTGCTCCAGTTTCACCCAGAATTCCAAAGAAGTGGTACAGGTGAATTGGGTAAGCTAAATTGTCCATAGTGTATGTGTGTGAAAAAGTATGTATGGATGTTTCCCAGCGATGGGTTGCAGCTGGAAGGGCATTCGATGCGTAAAACATATGCTGGATAAGTTGGCGGTTCATTCCGCTGTGGCGACCCCAAATTAATAAAAGGACTAAGCCAAAAAGAAAATGAATGAATGAATGAATGAATGATTATTAAAGTGCATACCTATATTAACTGAAGTCTCTAAACAGAAGTACAAAAGATTCATTTCTCAGATACTGAGAAACATTAGCATCTAAAATTGATTTGACAGCGAATAACACCTTTACCCACCATGTATTTCCATGCATCAATAAACGTCCATTTTCCTGCTCTGAAGGTTCATTTACATTAAGCACATAACCTGTAGTCAGACAGCCGTTCACAAGCTGATTACAAGCCTAAAGGCCAAAGTAAATGAGCCACGCTAATGTCGGCAGAGCAGGAGCTTTAAAAGAAGAAGCTTCCGTTTTCAAAACTCTATAATTGTGTACTTGTCCATGAACTCCTCGAAATAGCGGTTTTACACAAAGATTTCGATTTGCAAAATGCGTACATTTGCATAGTTCATTTAAAGCAGCCCTATTATTCTTTTACACTTAGTAGCATTTATGCAGTGTGTAATGTAGATGAGTGTGAATATAAAAGATATTGTCTCCTGCCTGAAACGAGTCGTCCGTAATTACACTCCTCCACAAATCTCCACAAGTCGGTTACAAATCTGCATAATGCCAGTCTTCCGTCTTCACGTTTACTCTCAAACTGTATTTGTACCTGAGGCAAGGACGAGTTTGGCTCATGTTGTCGACATGCCCAAAAGAGCAGTTTCTTTCTGCACTGATAAAGCTCATTTGTTTTACTTTTTAAAGACTATTGAAAACCTTTGAATTGACTCAGAAAAAGCAATGGCGCTTGTTCATTTTTGTTTCACTTTGTTTTCCAGTGCTTAGGAAGTTTCTGGTTCTGAAATTCAGCAATGGTAATGGACGTTTGAATTCCAAGATCCGACCAATCAGAGCAGAGTAGGCCCTCAGAGAGGCGGGCTTTAGAAAGGCTGTTGTTGCATCGTTTATAACTGTTGTGTATGCACAAAACCAGCCCTAAAATATGTGTATGCCAGTAAAAGATGGGATTTATAAACAAAAACAAGAAAATGTGTGCACCTGTACTCAAACTCTGATCTATTTGTACACACGTTTTAGAGACTTAGACTTTATCAATAGTCCACGTGACCTGGAAGTTGGTAAAACATTCTACTTCGAACTGAAATGGAATATTAAGTGTGTGTGTGTGTGTGTGTGTGTGTGTGTGTGTGTGTGTGTGTGTGTGTGTGTGTGTGTGTTAGTTAGCACTTCCAGCTGAATTACTTTTAAATGGTATGAAGCTTCTAAAAATAAGATTGTGTATGTTTTAATTTGATCTAACATTATTTGAATTAACCACAAAGCACTACCTGGAACTATTTGAGTCTACATGAATCACCTGACGATCGAACACTTTGGACTTCTGTTGTCGTAACTATCTCTCTCTAAGACTAACAGTAAGAGAGTGTATTGATATGCAGTTGCTATGGAAGCCCTCAGGTTGACGTCAACAGAAGCACTGCCAATCCAAACACGAAAACAAATGGTCAGACTTTCATTGAAGTTTACCAAAGCAAACAGTGGATTCACTTGCATGCATTCATTGTTTACTTTAAGAATAACAAAGTGAGCCAGCAAAATAAAGATTGTGTATTTTGATTTTAAACTGATTTTAATTATTAATACTATTACCACTTTTATTAATTAAAACTTAACTAATTATTAGCCATGACAACTTTCCACTACACCAACAAATATTGCCCCATCTTCCATTACCTTGTTTTTTGGATGAAGTATAGCATTAACATAATTAATTGGTTTAAGTTTTTTGGTTTAGTATGAAAGCCTGGCATAGTTTGCTTTGAGGCACCTCCTCATCTGGGACTCGGTTCTCCAGAGAAGTCATTAGCTCTAGCTCCTCCCTTTTGTTAATAACTCCTCATTTCCTGCCCCACTGGATTACTATTACTGTATATGTGTTCTTTAATCCCAATTTTCCATTATCAGGAAATAATCAATGCAATACTATTTTTGTATGTGCATGTTTTTATGATAACTTATTGTAAAGTGATCTGTGTTACAGTAAAAAGTAACAAATTACATAGTACAATGTAAACAAATATGAACAATTATGAACAAATATGAAATAATTACAGTATACTGCCAATTACTGTAGAGTAAAATAAAAAGCATCCTCTGCAGCTTCAAATTTCAAGACTGTATAGTGAACAATATCAGTTTCTTGACCTTAAGGCAAAAGATTTTGTCTACCTTTCCTAGATAAGTAAAAGTTCAGCAGTTCTGCAGGAATACAGTATTTAAGAAACTTTAAGAACTGTAGCGTGTTTAAGTATAGGATAAAAATAGGATTGTAGATTTGTTGTTAAAACGCATTTGTAATCAACTGCACTCCAGTTTATTTAAGAAATTAATACATTTTAAATGACATACAAGAAAATATATAGATGTGAAAACGACATGATTAGCCCAAATGATGTATGACAGAGACATTTTTCAACATATTTTTAAACATAGTAGCTTTAATAATATATATATAAATAAAGATTTTCTCCCGAATATAAAGAATAATAGGAAATACTGTGAAAAAACGTTTTTGCTTCTCCTCACATAAATAATTACAATTTCAGAGGAGGGCTAATAATTTCTAAACAGTTTAAGTTTAACTAAGACTTTAGGACCTTTCAATGCCATATTTTAACAACATAGCTGATATTCATCCATTTTCCTTCGGCTTAGTCCCGTTATTACTCTGGGGTCGCCACAGCGGAATGAACCGCCAACTTATCCAGCATGTTTTACACAGCAGACACCCTTCCAGCTGCAACTCTGGGAAACATTTATACACACTCATTCACACACACACTACGGCCAATTTAGTTTATTCAATTCACCTATAATGCATGTATTTGGACTGTGGGGTAAAACCGGAGCACCAGGAGGAAACCCAACATGGGGAGAACATGCAAACTCTACTCAGAAATGCCCACTGACCCAGCCGGAACTCGAACCAGCAACCTTCTTGCTGTGAGGCGACAGTGACACTAATTGTAAATTTATATTTGACCCAAATATGCAAAGTATACTTGACCTGTGTACATCATTTATTTGAAATATCAATTTATCTGTACAAAAATGGCTATTATCAGCACAGGAAAAATACTGTAACACTAGTGTAGAACAGCACAAAAACTTTGCAAATTAATACACACACACACACAGACACAGACACAGACACAGACACAGACACACACACACACACACACACACACACACACACACACACACACACA
>CAIGQW010005871.1:4590661-4601684 GCA_903798125.1 Danio choprae
AATAATAATAATAATAATAATAATAATAATAATAATAATAATAATAAAAGTTAAAAAAATAAAATAGAACAGTTAATTCTGCTTCCTAACCCTTGATAAAGGAAAGGAAATAAGCCCAAGGAAATATAATAAAATAAAAAAAGTCAATTTATTCTGATTTCTATCCACTGATAAAGGAAATAAGCTCTGATAAAGGAAAATAAATAAATAAATAAATAAATAAAATCTTCATAAAAGTATGTCAAAATATGGGTGAAATAATGCTACATTTTCAGTTAGGGTAAATATGTTTATGTAAAAACAAAACTACATTTAATCTGATCTGTACTTATTAAAATATATAAAATAACAACAAATGAATACAAAATACAAAATGCCATACAAAATGTTATCTGTGATGTGACATTTTAAAATTAAACAAGGTATTTGATAAAAAAAAAAAAATTAGAATAGGATCTTCTTTACTGATTCTTTACTTCTTTACTTCATCAATAAAAGTGGTTGTTGTTTGCCAGAATCAAGCCATGAAACCCCACGGGGTCAAGGCTACAAATAACAATAAAGTGTATTTTTTTGCAAGAAGTGACATTTTTTAATATAATTTGATCGAGACATGTATCCTGCTGAATAACAAGTACAGATGAAGCGCAGCCAATAAACCTTGGAATTTAGATTAACAAAGTTGACTGACAAAAAGTGGAAGCACCTGAAGTAAAGAAATGACCAAGGTTCATCATCCACCACATCTCTGACAGAAATTGCCAATTGTCATGTGTGAAAGACAATTCATGAAAAGTTTCCCAACCGCACTTTTATTGACGTTTCACTTAATAAAAAGCAAATTTGCTTAAAAATGTTGCGAAATGGTCCATTCAGCTGACATCTTGAGTAAATGCAGCTTTTATTTGGGCAGCTGAAAGATTTGCTCTGCCTGAAGATGACAGAATTAAAGCAGATCTCGAAAAGATCTCAACAGACCCATCTAACATGATTATTATTTCCCTGACTGACTGTTTTTCCTTCTCGCAGATGCGGCTCCTGCAGTGCTCAAAGGTCAATAGATTGTTGCCATAGAGCCGCAGTTGATCCAAACCACGGCTGAAGTAACCACACCATCTCAATTAACTCCAAAAGACAAGGGTGCACTTCATAATCCAAATTAATAGTGCCTAATTATACCTAATGCTTCAAAATAAGCTATGTGTCTCTGGAGAGGAAGAGGCAAATGTAATGTGGGGGCTATTTTAGGGATTGTGAAAATTAACTCTGATTTAATTATCGCGGGCCGCCGTTGAAGGGGTCTAATTGAAGCACAAATGGCAAACTCTCTGCTCGTTATTCCTCTGCTGTCGAACAGCGGAGAAATGATCATTTCGCTGACCTCCAGCTGATATAATCATATACGCATCCAGCTCTCGTTATGAAAACAAATCAATATTTGCCTGTCATTTGATTGAAAAAAAAAAGTGATGATCACTCTGTATGGTGTCTGCGCGCAGCTTAATGCGTGAACGCTCCAGCCACACTTGGAGATGAACCGCTATTGATTTTCTAAATTATGTTTAAAAACAACTCTCGTATAAACACAGACAATCCTCAGACTGAAACAATCTGATCTTGGATGGGAGACGAGGATGCCTAAAGCAATGGTGCCCAACCGTTGCGGTTTCTGAATGGACTGTTCTTATTTTTGTGTGTGATTTCCAAAAAATAAAAAAGCACTGTAGTTTAAGTAACAATTCACACCATTTACTGCTGGCTTCTTATACCTGCCTATTATTAAGATAACTGTTAATTATCATTTATAAAGTATTATCTTATTTTTACATCTCTAATCCTACCCAATACCTGAAAAAAAAAAAAAAGCTATTAATAAGAAGTTCATTGAGCTAAAAGACTTGTTATGTATGGTATGGTTTGTTAATAGCGTAAATTGTACATAAAAAAAAAAACTTGCATCTTTGCAAATATCACTTACTCATTCAAGTTCACCGTAAGGATGGTCATGCATGAGAGGACATGATAACGCAGAGAATCTGAAAGGAATTGCTCACCAGGGTAAGGATCTTTATCTTAGAATACAGTGTTTCGAGGTTTAGGAGAATTTGGAGACTGAAAGCATTTACCAAGCATTGACCAAACTTCTGATCAGTACAAATAATCAGAAAAGAATCTCAATTGATAATAGTAATTTGTTAATCATTGTTACTACCTAATTTGATACTATTTGATATCAATTTTATATTTGATAATTAGATTTAATTTCTATTTTTACAAAAGTACTCTAGCATACAAAATGTAACCATCATACTTAAAATGAGTTCTTTACAATATAAACTTGAAGGGTCTTCCTGTTACCATCTTCTTAGCTAAGCAGATTTTGTTTTTAAAGATTTTATCTTTAAAATGCACCAAATGTCCAATAATTTAGGTTTTGGGAGTCAATAGCAGCAGGTCAGCATCATTAGCCTTTGCAGTCTGATGATCAGTTTATATCTAAGGGGTAAAGTACAGTAAACATTCATAAAAGCCTTTGCTTTCCAACTTCTGGTATAGATCCATAACTGATTGATTGCATTTATCCAATATAGTTCACAGAGTGGAGAATCTGTGTGTATATTTGATTTCTGTGAAAGACTAGTGAGAAATCTTTTTTGTGCTACAGTCATTGATGTTCTTTAATTTCATCACTGTATGAAATTAATTTCTTAATTTCACAAAATAACAAACAAAATAAAGGATTTTTGTTTAAGCATCTTGCTTAGTCTGTAAAACACTGTTCTACGCTGCAAAAAAGTTTTTCTTACTTAGATGTTATTGTCATGTTTCTAGTACAAATATCTAAAAAAAATTTAAATCAAGAAGCATTTTCTAGACAAGCAAAAAACACTTTGTTTTAAGAAATATGTCGAAATGAAGTGAGTTTTTCCTTAAAACAAACACAATAAATCTAATAATCAAACAAATCTAAGCCAATGGGATAAGAGCCAAATATTCTTGTTTTTTTTTTTGACATCAAATTATTTTGCTACATTTTGGCATATTATCTCTTATAAAACAAGACATTATGTTTTGCTTGTTTAGAAAATTCCTTCAATTTTTTTATGGAAGAAGATTATGATGTAAAATCTAAATGATGAAGTGCTTATAAATGGCTCTATAATATTGATCTTGAATGGGTGTGTACATATTACTGGTTTCTGAAAGAGACTTATTCTATATTGTTGTTATAAATAATACGGACAACTGAATGTGTTAGACCACTTAAAGAACAGTAATAATTTTTACACATTAACAGTTTTGCGGTTTCACTTAATGTTTACTTTCAAACCTGAATCCAGCAGCAAAACTCATCTGAAACCACTGCTTTAACCATTTAGCTAAATGCCACCTCATTCATTCAAGAAGCAAACGAATTGAGTTGGCTTAGGATTCTCGCTCATTCTCTTAAGCGTTTTCTCGCTGAGGTGTCATGCGCATATATCGTGCTTTTTCTTCTGCGCCATAATCTCATCCATCTCTATGACAAGCTTCATTATGGCCTGATGCTCTGATGCACGGCAGTGGCCATTAGTGCTTAGTAAAGAACCTTGGCCTGAGCAGATCATTTATAAACATGAGAACAGACCTGCAGGGACTGTGTTTAACAAACACATTTGGTCCCTGTAATAGAATCATTTAGGCAGCACAAGAGGAAAAATCGCCCAAAAAGCCAGGCTCTAATTGGATACTGACCGTTCTGTTCCCTCTGCACCCCTGCTGCTAACAAGTCCGGTTCTCCCAGGCTGATGTCATTAAGTCTGCTGCCCAGACACTCCAAACACAATAACTTCCACCACTCCTCAGCCTCCAGCTCTGCAGACACACACATTCACATCGTCATGTTCATATGCAAACATACAGGAGAACACAAACAAACAAACACATCTGAAGATTTAACAATAATGCACACATCGTCAGAAATAAACGTTCAAAAGCGGTCACTGCGGCGTTTTATTTTTTGACATTTTTATTTGTATTTTTTTTTTTAAGTTTATGTTATTACACAGGGGTAAGTAAAAATCCAAAATATTTAGAAAATGTTATGTAGATGTGTTGGGGGGGGGGGGGGGGAACAGAATTGTGAACAGAATTGTGATGGGTAAAAAAAGAAATTGGCTTGAGGTCCCTTTTCCTTTTTCGATCATGTTCCCCTCGTTCTGCCCCATGCTTTCCTGCCTACACTCTCTACATTATATAATAGGGATGCTGCAATACTCTGCTTAATATTAAACCGCCAAAGCATATAGATATTTGGTATGATTTTAAGTTTTGCATTAAAATTGTATTTTGCATTTTCCCCATTCCTTTAATTACACTCTAAACTGGCTCTGTGCATGTTAGAATGCATGTACATGTGCTGACATGTGGGAGAAGTGCCTCATCTGAACAGCTACTGTAAGTCTTGCTTCTCAACAGTAAAACTCCGTTATGAAAAATAATTAGGTCCACCTGTCCAACTTGATGAGCATACAATCGGTTATGCCTTGGAACGTAAACATTCGGGACATTGCCTGCAATTTTCTTATTGTGCTGCGTCTTAAAGTGCACCTATGATGCTAGTCTATTTTGTAAAATTTCCTGACGTTAAAATATAGGATCCAAATCCCAGTGATTTTGAGGCCTACCGCAACGTGATGTAGGAGTGTGGTTTTTCCTGCCCACCAAATTGATTGGCAGGTGCGTACTAACATGTCTGCATAGTAACATGCATACACATGTCCACAAAACAGGATTTGCAAAGAAACTGGGATTAAAAGAACTGTTTAACTCTCTGTGATCAGCGACACATCAAGAGTGAGTTTCACAAGTTTAGAACATTTTTAAAACAGTCCATGTTTGTAATAAAGAAAAGTGCAAAGTTAAATGTGCATGTGTATGTGTGTACTGTGAACTTTGTAATGGCATTTGTGTGTGACTCATCACACACAGAAAAGCTTGAATAAACTCCACAACAAATACATCAAATAAACTTACTTAGCCATTTTGACTCATAAACTGAATCTCTGCTTCATCTCTGGCTGTCTCTGTCACTGAGTGCTGTTTATCTGACGAAACAGACACGCACGTGGGAATGGTGGGTGGGGAGCTCAGCTCATTTGCAATTAAAAGGCACAGGCTACAAAAACAGCTACACTTTCTCTGACTGCAAAATGGACAGTTTAATAAATAATCTGATGGGTATTTTGAGCTGAAACTTTACAGAAACACTCTGGAGACACCAAAGACCTATCTTACACCTTGTAAAAGGCGTAAAATAGGAGCCCTTTAAAGTAAAAACATCTTATTCCTGATGTCTGTGTTTTTAATATTATTCAAACAACTAAATATAATTAAAATCTGCTCTTGACTGAATAGTTATATACTGTAGCTCAATAATGGTTAACTTTTATTTAATTTATACAGTGAAGATTTATGCAGTGTTATCTGAATATATTTTTCAGTATATGTATCTGAAAACTACTGTTGAGTACATGAAAAACCTGAAAAGCACTGTTTATTTTAGTATTATCTTTGTATTTATTGTGTAATCTAATTCGTTTAAAGAGTTTTTTTAATTTTAAGTGAACATATCATATACCAAACCATACCAAAACCGTGATCTTAAACCGAACACCAAACTGAACCATGAAAAGTCTGTTGTACCCCTAAAATTGATATGATATGTGCTGTGCAATAGGATTATATATATTACTGACATTTATTTTGCTGTGTCACAAAAGACTTTTTTCACAATTTATATGCACGCAATATTACACGTCATTACAGGGATGCAGACAAAAAACATGAATAACAACATTGTGAGAAGTTACAATCTTTACATTTTTTTCTTTAGCATTTTTTGCTGTATTTTTATAGCTAAAAGGACCTGTAAATTATTCAAATCTGCAAATATTTCTTTCATATTTCTACATTTTTACACAAACTAACGAACTACTGAAACGTATTTATTACTTTATATATAAAGGTTTTTTTTTGGTGATGGCAGCTTAAAGACGCCTCTCATATGGAGAATGTAGTCACATGAATTGCTCAGGAGTGAGTTTTTCACAGACTTCAACAGAGTGTAAAAATCTTGATGGTTCTGTGGGTCTCGTCTACCAAATCTGATTTTTAATTTGTATTTTATATTGGATTCAAGTCAGGTGATTGGCTGGGCCATTCTACAGCTTGATTTTCTTTCTCTGTAACGCAAGACAAGGCAAGTTTATTTATATAGCACATTTCATACACAGTGGCAGTTCAAAGTGCTTTACATAAACAGGAATAAAAGAGACAAGTATAAGAAAATAAAAACAAATAATATAAAACAGATAAAAACATTAAAATGTGTTAAAACAGGTTATAAAAGAATGAAAAAGAAAAGAAAGACATAATAGTGCGATCTGTCAGACGTAGCACAGTGCTCATTCAGTAAAGGCACAGCTAAACAGATGTGTTTTAAGTCTGGATTTGAATGTGCCTAATGTTGGAGCACATCTGATCATTTCTGGAAGCTGATTCCAGCAGCGGGGGGCGCAGTAGCTGAAGGCAGATTTGCTTTGACTGAACTCTTGGAATTTCTAGTTTATATGATCCTTATAGATCTGAGTGATCTATTAGGTTTGTATTCAGTGAGCATTTCTGTAATGTATTGAGGTCCTAGGCCGTTTAGTGATTTATAGACAAGTAGTAATATTTTAAAATCTATTCAGAATGTAACTGGGGTTAATGCTTACTGAATGTAAGCATTTAAGAGTTTCCTTGGCTGTGTTTTGGATCATTGTCTTGCTGAAATGTCCACCCTGGTTTCATCTTTATTATCCTGCTAATGTAGATGTTGGACTGAAGCAGCTAATATTCATTTACACTGATGAAGGCCAGACGGGCTGCTTAAAGAGCCCCTATTATGCATTAAAAAAGGTCATTTTTTGTTTTGGGGGTGTCCAACAACAGTCTGATATGCATGCAAGGTCAAAAAACCCTTTTATTGTCTTATAATATGCATTTATTTTTACCTAATTATCCCAACGACTCCCATATGATTTGTTCAGCAATTCATTTGTTCCCAAACCCCTCCTTAGCGCAATGCTAATCTGCGCTAATTGGTCTGGTGACCCAGTCTGTTGTGATTGGCCGACTGCGTTCAGTGTAAGACAAAGAAATGCCCAGCACGGCAAGTAGTCAGAGTGCATGTGTGGGCCCAATGCAGGAGTGCATTAAAGCAATGCAGTTTAACACCATCATATTGCTCTATTCTTAACCAGAATTAAAAACAGTGACACACATATAGTATTAATCCACACAGTGGCAAAAGCTGAACTATTTTGAAACTTGACCGCTGCACAAGTGTAGGAACAGCTGACGGTGGCCATGGCAACAACAAACAGCAGTAGATCGTGAGCTCACAAATGCATTTAAATCCGTAAACAATGCAGCATGCGTCCCATTTTCAATGTGGTTTTAGACGCGATATGAGAATACAAAGAGTTAACCAGATACAGTACAAGTAACAAAACATAATTAAACACATAATTTGCAAGCTAGAGAAAACAAGGAGGCAACTATTTTAATCGCATTTACTTACACTTGTGAAATGGGAAAGGAAGAAACTGATCCATGAACTGTGTCCTGTAAAGTTCCTTTCAAGCTCTGACAAAGTCCCATACATCAATAGTCTTTTCTGATCCCCCTTAACAAACAGCTGACGATTCCCCTGTTGTAAGCGTGTAGATTGCTGAAGCACTCGTCAGAAAAATGACGGGAACACAGCACAAGGTTGGGGCCATAATGCTGAGGTATTTTTGCAAAAATAAACTTATGTTTGGGTAGGGAAAATAACACTAACTTTCCCTCACACTTCAGAGCACATCATCTTCGCGACATGATTCAACCAGAATCTGCTACAGTGTTTGTGGGCGGGGCCGGGAGTTTAAATTTTCCCGGGTCTGCGTGCAGCAAATGGGCGGGGCTTGAATTCCGTTTCGACGTCACGCCGGCACGGCTAAAGACTCGTTACCGCGGTGATTCATTCAAACCACTATGAGTCGACTCTTTTATAGATGAATCAATAGTTTTAAACACGGTGCACTTTCAAATTTAAGCCTTAGCTGGATATTTCAATTCACTTAGAGCTGTGCTACAAACTCCATGTAAGGTCTTTTTCAAAAAACCCATAATAGGGGCTCTTTGACTACTGAGAGATTTCAGCTGCTGTCTGGGCTTTCACTGTCTTTCTACACCTCCCTTTCTTCATGTGTTAAATACATTTTCCATGCTTCATTTCATTTTTATTACGCATAACTTAATTTGTAAACTAATTAGCTTTGTTTTTGTTGTCAAGTCAACGGCACCTTTAGAAATATGTTTTCTGAGAATGGTGACGTGGTGAAATGGTGACGTTTTCAATACTTATTTTCCCTGCTGCATATATTATAAATAACTACTAATTGATTAAATATACAGAAACTGTACTGTATCATTCATATAGGTACAAAGTATATAGAAGTGTTTAAAATGTCAAAATGTACAGGGTACCTAAACAACAGACAAAGGAACTGACCCAGTGATAGCTTTCGTTTCTTTATTTCTGAGAGTACAGAAAATAAACAACTCATTACACTGATGATAAAGTTTTTTTTTTTGTTTTTTTTTCTCCCAGACAGCCTTTCTAAGAATGAATAGTGATGTTCAGAGATTTCTATGAAACTAAAGCAGGCCGCGGTGGTTTCCAGACACAAAGGAGTGCAGTGATGGACAGACAGACACTTAGAAGTGACAGACAGACAGGCAGATCGACAGTCAGGTTCATAGGTGTGGACACGGTGTCTAAAAATACTCGCCAAGTGCCAAATGAGAGTAAAAACAGGCTGTCAAGCAAGGAAACAGAATTACTGACCATTTTTGGGAAGCACAATGATGGAAGCAGATCACAGAGGTTTGCATCAGTATTCCATTTTGGTGTTTTCAGCAAATGGATTTTTCAAAAGCGATTTTGTACATGTAGAAAACATGCAGTGAAGAGAGGATTAATGTAGAATATAATGTGTCTAGATGTCATGCACAATATGGCACGCACTTTAATTTTGCTGCTCTTTTTTGTTTTTCCTTTTTCAATAACTCAAAAGCTATGTTCAAATCATGGCCATTACATTAAGAGTGCTACTGTTTTTCTTACGTGTATGTGTGTGCATGTGTACAGATGAAAATTTATGGGGGGGAAATCTGTTTTGCTTTTTTTTTCATTTCTTTATGTTTTTGCCAGCATTTATTTGATCAAAACTACGATACAAAATATGTAACACAGCTCTGTTCCATTTAAAAAGTATATTACATATGTTATTAATATTAAATATAAAAAATGTATTTATTCTTTTACAGGCAAAGTGGATTTTCATAAACTGTCTTTCTTACCCCAAACATTTGAATAGCAATGTATAAGTTTCCAAACAGACACATGCACACACACTTTGTTTTCAGTAACACTTAAGTACCAATTCTCACCATTAACTATGGTAGCGTATTACAGTACCTGCTGTTATTAAGATATTGGCTGTTTATTAGTACTTAATAACTACATATTCTGCATGATCTGCATTAATACATACCTAATACCCAAACCTAACTACTACAGAACCTTAATAACTATAATAAACATCAAATTAGGAGTTTGAGGCAAAAGTCATAGTTAATGGTTTGTTAATAATGAGGAGTGTACCTTAAAATAAAGTGTGAAAAAATTATTATTGTTTTTTTATTCATAAGGAAAGAAAAAAAAAATTAAACCAACACATTAGAATGATTTCACAGTTCTTTAAGGTGTCACTATTTTACTGTATTTACTGATTTTTTGGATTAAAATAGTCTAGGAAATAATAAGAGTCTTAATTATTCTAAACTTGTAAGAGTGACATATTTATAGCATCATTAAAAAAAACAGCAAAAAGCATTTAAAAGGCAGCATATTTTCTCAGCATAGGCCTTATTAGCAGGTGTAACAACAGTTATTTTAGCCCCAGAGTGCAAACAAAAGAAGAACACAAATAGCATCCTGTAGGAGTGGAACATGTTGAGTGAGCCGCTTGCAAGAATTTATATGACCTCCTGTTTTTGTTTTATTGTTACTGGCAGTCGATTAAGAAAATTCTTCAAAAGCTTCTGGCTAATTGACAACAGCCTCGTTCTAATGAGTAACCCTCGCAAATGAACATCCACTCACAAACACCTACTGCAGTTTAGTGCAATGACACAAAGCAGAGTGAGCACAAATTATGATATGGCAACCACAAAATAAGCTTCGTCCACACCATTTCTCCATCTGACATGGCTTTGAAAGCTCAACATTATGAGATTACATTTGTCTAATTATGTGCCAAGTAGTTTTCTAGCAGATTCATGACCTCGGCGAGCTTGCTTTCAGCGCAGCTTTTTTTTGAATAACAATGGATGTCAGTTTGATGTTTCTCTAAGTATATTTCAGCTGAAGTAATTGAAGCTTAAAATGAACACAGTATCTTTTCACATTTTCATTTTTCCTGCTTGAATAATGTGAGCAGACACCATTCAAAATAGTCAATCAGAAAAAAAAGATACATTGTGATTTTACTTGTTCCAAATGCATTTGTGAATAGTATAATAACTACAGTTAAAGGCAAAATCATTAGCCCTCCTCTGAAAATAGTTATTTTTCAAATATTAATATATCAAGTGCTCTTTAACCGAGAGAAGATTTATTACACATTTTTAACATAATAGCTTTAATAACTAATTTCTAATACATTTCTTTTTGTCTTTGACAGTACATAATGTTACTAGTTATTAGCAAGATACTATTATTCAGCTTAAAGTACAATTCAAAGGCTAGATGGATTAATTAGGCAAGTTATTGGACATCAGTTCCATATAGAAATCAGATGCATGGAAATTAGAAATGTGACATACAGTAAAAGTTCATATTTGGTTTCACATATATAAAATGTATATCATATACGCACCACATTTCAAT
>CAIGQW010005871.1:4611684-4630706 GCA_903798125.1 Danio choprae
CAGAACACACACACACACACACACACACACACACACACACACACACACACACACACACACACACACACACACAGTAATGTTTGATGGAAATATGTTATCTAGACAAATAAAAAAGACAATGGGATAATTAGAGATATGACTAACCTGTCAACATACTGCAATTAGAATGAATGAATACTGATATTGTTTTGTGATTACTTGCTCTTTAATAAATGGAGCTATCCTGGGCATGCGTCTGAATAACAAGATATCCTCATCCATGATTCAAAATGTTTCCACATTCATGACAAACAACATTACCTCAGAGAAAAGCAACCTCCTTACTGACAAAAATAAGCACAATCTATATTTAAAGAGCTCTTCAGGTACATTTCACTTCATTAGGTAACACAAAGTTTACCAAAACTTCGACCGAGCTCTAGTAAAATCGCAGTCGAGACAGCAGACACTGTGCCTCAGTGTTGAGTTTTGCCGATGGCGTTTCTTGGTTTGAGCGTGTATGATTTGCCTTTGGCGAGAGCGAGGAGGTGTTTGCCTTTGAATGTGTTTGTTTTGTGGGTTCAAGGATTATGAATGTGATGAAGGGTTTGCTCAAGGCTTTGAAAGAACTTCCGCATTACATGGATGACGCACTGATGGGTGTGTGGAAGCATCTTCTGGAAACTTCCTGAGCTGTCAACAATGTGCTAGACTTGTGGAGACAGACCTTTGACTAGACAACAAAGCATCTGTTCTTTCCTGAATCATTCTAGTCTGGTCAATCAACCGATATGATGTCTGATGGAGACACTAGAAATGAGGCGTCCCCATCCATTAGGTCACAACCTATGGAAGAGATTGCAAGAACATTCTGTAAAAAAAATGTCTAGATACCGCTTTGTATCATTTAATTTTGCGTTTGCACTTTTATGAGACACTTCTCAAGCTTAGATATAGCAAGAATTCAGAAAACATTTTTTTTTGTACTGCACTGTAACAAATAAAGTCACCATTTGTTCAGCACATACTTTTTTGTACTTTTTCTGTCATACATACTAAGAATTGTGATTAACTATTAATCTACATAAAAATAAATGTTATGTATTCGCTAAAATATTATGTCTACATGTTTAACAGAGTTTTCTGGACAAACATTTTTGTGTTGAACAGGAATGTTGATACTTAAATAATTTGCAGATGCGTGACGCGACGATCGAAAACTACGCTTGTTTATCTGTTGCTTGTAAGAGGGGTGACAGTGGTGCAGTGGGTAGCACAGTCGCCTTACAGCAAGAAGATCGCTGTTTCGAGCCCCGGCTGGGTCAGTTGGCATCCCTGTGTTCACATGGGTTTCCTACGGGTGTTCCGATTTCCCCCACTACCCAACAACATGCGATACAAGTGTGAATGGGTGTTTCCCAGTGCTGGGTTGCAGCTGGAAGGGCATCCGCTGTGTAAAACATATGCTGGATAAGTTGGCAGTACATTCCACTGTGGTGACCCCTGATGAATAAAGGGACTAAGCTGAAGGAAAATGAATTAAGTAGTAAGTTTGTGTTTGTCATTTGTAAGTAAAATGATTAAAAACAGGGTGATATGCCAACTAGTACTTATTACTTATTTTGCAAATTCGAAAAAAATCATCCACTAAACAGAAAAACATTAATTGACTCAATAGCAGTAACTTTTGCTTCAGTTGATGTGACAAGAATATCTTTATTAGTAAAATACAATAATCAACATTGGATGAATAAACAAAATTATGTTAGCTGAATAAAATATTGTTAGATGTTGAGACAACTCAAAGTTCTTACTGCATCAAGTTGCCTTGTTTTTTTATGTTTTCTCAACAATTATTTTTTTTACAATGTGGCGGCCACTAAAACAAAAAGTTTCAGAGCCCAATGGACATTTGCAAACAGTTGAAGTCTCACTGGGTGCATTCCACTCCACTTTTCAAAATGCATTCCTGAACTTCCCTTCCCTTGTTCCTTCGGGGGAATCCCAAAGTGCATTCCACTTCATCAATTAAACAAGGGAAGCTTAAATAGACATACTCTCGATCCTTTGATGTTGACCGATGTAGCAAGTCGGCTTCATATGTCCACTCCAGCACCTATATGTCCCAGAATGCAATGCAATTGTGATGTCACAACAGTGCAGTTCCCAGGTGCTCAAGGGTTTAGGGCACCCCATTTAAACTCATTCAGATGTTCTGCCAGTAGCGGACACTTGTGCGACGCAATCAATAGCCATCTTTCCATCCAAAGATGCAAATTAAATTGATGCGCAAAACTTCAATATCGCATAAAACATTTGTGAATAAAGCACCGTTTTAATGCAACGAGTACAAGAGAACAAAATAATCACTTCCTGATAAACTGGCGCCAAATATCAAAATAAAAAAAGTAAGTTCTGCGTTAGGAGAAGGCCTTTTTTGTATATAATAACTTACTTGCGTCTTAGCATGGAAGGTAATTCCTGCCAATTTTAAATAAATCAAATAAACATATTTAACTGTTTGACAGGGACGATGTTTTGTCACAGTGAAAATAAAAAACCAAATAATTTCCTTTCATTTTCACTTTTGGCAGATATTTTGCGAACATTGTTTTATAATGAAAACCCAAAATGTTAATCTGGTTTCATTTTAATTTCCAATGTTTATTTGATTTATTTAAAAGGAATTACCATCCAAATCTTAGAACATGTAGATGAAACTTAATGTGCGCTGTCATGTCATCTTGCTTTTGGAAGCGGGTGACTGCTCTTTGGTAACGCTGCAGGTTCCGCTGATGTTTTCCATCAAGGATGGTCATCACTTCTTTCTTAAATATATAACATTTAAAAAATGTTTGGACCTAATCGTCCATTCAAACACACCTGTCACTTTCCCCCTTTTTTTTCCCCCAACATGATCGGTTGAAGAAAAATCACATGACTTTTTTGATGCGCATGCTGTAATTGATTCGGTAAATGCAGTTCCATCTTAGTTTATGTGCATTTTCCAAATTTGCCATTTCCATCCTGGGTTTTTTTTTTTTACACGATATTTCAAAATGTGTATAAAATAGAATGAAAATGCAGCTAATGACGTACAGCCAAAGGACCAAGATGGAAGGAAGTTAGTGAGTGAAGAGAATAAAAATTGGACTAAAATGCAGCCACTGTCATTTGTCCCTCCAAAAAAGAGGCAGGAACCGGCGAACATTCAACAAACTTTAATTATAAAATAAACAAAAGTATCTGTGGGACACTAACACTTTTATAACTCTACGTCCCATCTACACTCATCACTGTTACCAATCACAAATCTTGCGCTTTTCTGTGTCATCATGATGTGTAGTTAAAATTTTTTGAACAATCAATGCACACATGACTGTGTGAAAGCTATTCTGCATCAACCATGTGCACTCGATGCAGAAGTATAAACTGGCCTTCATGGTAAACCCCAATTAGGATGTGATGTGATGAGTCAATTCATTCATTCATTCATTTTCATTTTCGGCTTAGTCCCTTTATTAATCTGGGGTCGCCACAGCGGAATGAACCGCCAACTTATCCAGCATATGTTTTACGCAGCAGATGCCCTTCCAGCTGCAACCCATCTCTGGGAAACATCCATACACACCCATTCATACACTACGGACAATTTAGTCTACCCAATTCACCTGTACCGCATGTCTTTGGACTTGTGGGGGAAACCGGAGCACCCGGAGGAAACCCACGCCAACACAGGGAGAACATGCAAACTCCACACAGAAACGCCAACTGACCCAGCCAAGGCTCGAACCAGCGACCTTCTTGCTGTGAGGCAAACGTGCTACCCACTGCGCCACTGTGAGGCCCGTGATGAGTCAAATAAATGTTAAATACATGAATGACTGTTTACGCAGCATTTTTGTTTGTAAGATGTAGTTGCTAGAGACACAGTTTGATTCTTTTATGTATAATAAGTTATTTTAAAACAAATAAAAATGAAATTTAACTTCATGATTGTGTAAAAAGCATTAACATTACATTGAGTGTTTAGAAAGAAATAGTAAGTGAACCGCTCTTTACATGAATGGCCCATTCATTTTTACTTGATTCGTTTAAGATGTGGATTCATTCAGATGTACTTTTGCTATAGCTAATAGGTCATATTTACACATTAGGTAAATTGAGCAAAAGCAGACAATATAGTGTCTACAATGTAACAATATTAACTAAATATTTACTAAACTGTTATTTGTTTAATTTAACCTTTTACATTTTGTTTTAAGTTTAGTTTTTTTTTTTTTTGCAGCAAAGCAGCAAAAGCATGAAGCATGAACACCTGAAGAGGAAGAATACAGCGGAGGGGGTATTATGAATAACGGACTGCCACAGACAGCAACACCATCGTGTATATTTGGAATAAGCATGTGTAAGTAATATGAAACGTTCACATATCTTTTGTGAGTTTGTTATTTGAGATGTAGAATGCACAGAAAGTGGCCGCATGGAGAGACAGAGAGACACTGCACACGCTGCTGAAGATTGTGGGTGTTTACAGCGATTTGACGGATTAATATGAATTTGTAGCAAAATTGTTAACAGTGCCAAACAGCATTTCCTATTGTTTACATCCTTGTTTATGTCTTTGCTATAACATACTATTATCGATAGACACCATGCGTGTAATAGATACATTTTAACAAATAAAAATACTTACAGGTTGTGGCTCACAATCCACAGCTTCTGCTATTATGGTTGGAGGAGTTCCTTCTTTAAGGAGTTTTCAGCTGAATCCAGCACTGAACTGGAAGAGATTCTGGAAGCTGTCTTTTGTCAAATGCTAGCTATATATTTTTTTATAATTCTCTGGAACATAATTAAAATTAAATTGCAAGCACTTCTCTCTTTGTGTCATGTCCTTTGGAAGCCCAAATACAGACACGGAACAAGCTCTGAGAAAATAGCAGCGATTGGATGGCATTTTAGCTTTCTCTGCTATAACATTACAGCACCTCTAGCCCTTTGCAGTGCATGGTGAATGAACTTAACCTGAAGCGTTTGTGATCTCACTGACCTGGATGTATTTTTTTGTAGTCCCCAAACTTCGTTCGCTGTAGGCTTTGCTAAGCTAACTCTGTAAAAGCCAATGTCTCCCTTTGCATTGAACTTTGAGCGCATTACATTCAGAGATGTTGTTTATGTTCACATGCACAGCTACATTACTACAAAATGAACTAAAGTTTAAAATATGATATTGTAGTGGCCCACTCCTTTAAGGGCTTGTTTACATTTGTATTTTTTTAAGATATGCTTCTGAATGTTAATGTAATGATTTTAAATTTCTCAAATGATTGATTATTAACAAAATAAATAATTAGTCAAATTAAATGAATCTCATAGATTAGTAATTACTAATAAAATTAGTATTAAGAATAATAAACAAATTTGTCTATGGATTATTTAATAAAATTATAGTCGTTTGTTTTTTCATAATTAAATTAAGGCATTAAAAGTGGCAACCCTTAATTAAATTGTAACAATTCTACTTGACTTCATACTGGAATATCATGATGAATATCAAACATGAATAAAAATCAGACTAATGTGTCAGGTATTAATCAAATTGAGGGATAATGAAAAACATTGTTTAATTGTTCTCTTTTTCAATTAAAACTTCACCAGATAGAGAAAACCAGCGCAGAGATGGTAGATCAGACAGACAGCAGTGTCTTCATCACACATACTGATAAGGCCTGTTGCTTTGTACCACATTCACTCATCTCTACCTCCTGTCTAATGGGTAATCTTATTAGAAGGCTTGTTAGAGCTGATAAAGGCACATTCCCACAATGCAGAGACATCAAACCACAGTGTCATGGCCCTAATCTACAGTCGCATCTGTGCTCATTATTCCTGAATGTTCTGCATGTTCGTCGCGTAAGATCACCAGCCATCGCCCTGATAATGAGTCCTAATTGGAATATTTTCAAAGGGCTTAAGGACAAGAAATGGATGTAATGCTGGAAATTATTCACACTATAAGAAGCTCTGCTTTATTTTAGATTTTATAAACGTAATTACTGGAAAAGTGCATATTTATATATTTCTAAATAAATAAATATATATACACACACATACACACACACAACAGTACTGTCTGGTTCTTGAATCTTCGATATTTTGCTAGTAACAGCACTCGATCAGCCTCTTCACCCTTCACCACTGTGTATTACTCCGCCCACATACAGCAACAAGTTTGACAAATATTGCTGCTTTTGGACAAAAATGTACTTTTGAGGCTTTTTATAGTTATAGAATATAGTTGTTTAGATTACAGTTTATTTATAAGGATAGTGCCTATTTTTAATTATTTATAATTTCTGAGAGACATCGCGTCGGTGGCCATTAGCCTGTCTGAGCAGAGCAAAGACGGTTGACGTTCATCCACAAGATGGTGACAGAGACCGCATAATAAGCCCTTAGAGGAATTACCCAGCGTAATTTTAAACTACAGCTGATCAAATCATTATAAAACTGGTAATCGAATTTCTAAGTCGATCTCTCTCTTTTGTATGTTGTAGTGCTGTATTTATACCATAGTAATTGTAGTGTATTGAGTGAGATGGGACTATGAGTTACTTTTTGGTTGGCCATCTGTTTCTAATGAGTCTCCAGTTTTTGCTACTGCAGACTAGTTCAGTAAAAAGAAAGAAAGAAGAAATGCCCGCATATGTTTAGCGTTTTTCCTTATCGCAAACAACAGCAATCTGGTAGTGATTGTAACGACTTCTGCTGTTCTGACGTCAGCTGCAGACGCCAGTTCCTCATACTAAAGGGTTTTTAGACTCTTTGTGTTTGATTTTCTTTTTTATATACACGATTATGCCATCAAACTTATGTATAAACGCAATATCACACTCGTGGCAGTGTGATGTGGCTGTATATCGTCTCTGGTGGGACGCTAAGGCAACGCTTGCCTCCCACCAGTGCCGATATACAGCCACATCGCACTGCTACATACATATATATATATATACATACATATATATATACATACATATATATATACAAACATATATATATATATATACATACATACATATATACATATATACATACATATATATATATTCATTCATTCATTTTCTTTTTGGCTTACTTTGGGGTCGCCACAGCAGAATGAACCGCCAACCTATCCAGCATATGTTTTCCGCAGCGGATGCCCTTCCCGCCGCAACCCACCCATGGAAAACATCCATACACACGCACGCGCACGCACGCACGCACGTGCGGTGAGGTTTGTGGCTGGTGAGGCACTGACTCTTTCAAAGTTAAAAGTCAGATTTACAAACACATCCACCAGATATATTTGCCAACTTCCGATTGTGTTTCATATATCATATCAGGATTTTTTCTATCCATTTGGCAGGTACATATTAGGCCAAGGAAGAATGTAAAATGTATAGCGATTAAATATGCCTCCCAAAAAACATCCAGCTGGATGCTACAGACAGCTATTAGAGCAACAAACAAAGCACCGCTCTCTTTCTCTCTCTCACACACACACACACGCACACACGCACACACGCACACACGCACACACGCACACACACACACACACACACACACACACGCACACACGCACACACGCACACTGGTCTTACCTACAGTACTTGTAAATGAAATCTTAACATGACTTGAATTACTTTGAAATGATCGCGTTATCTTCTGTCCCGTCCTTTGAAGCAATTCCTTTAGCTCTGGCATTGGTCGTCAATTATTTTGTCACATTTTGATTAAAAGTCCAATTTTGAAAATAATTTTGAGCTGATTTCCGCTATTTTTGCAGTCAGTCAGAGCAAAACATAAAATAACAGACTCCTATTGAACTTTACTGAGTAGAAGAAGAGCAACCACAGAACAAAAAAAAAAACCATGAGCTCACGCACGCCCTCTTCAGTGTGGCAGAGCTACTGCCTGCCTCACCTAATGTCTTTTTAGTGCAGCTTTGTCATATTCTAACACTAAATACGTGATAGACATATGTGGAATACATTACCTATCAAATGGAACGTGAGGACATATAATAAAAATGTCTAGAATGTATAAAAACATTTTAATAAAGCATTACATTGGTAGCATACACTGAGTGAGCAAAAGGGGCGGGCTCAAGCCAGCTTGCAAGGGATTGCTCAATCTGACGTGAGGCACAACTCGATGCTGCCTCACCTTGCTTCCTACAGTGTACTTTAACAGGAGATACGCAAAATACAGCGATTTTGATCATAAAAATGATTGAAATCATTTGAATCATACAGAAATTGCATTTATAGCACAGACCAGTAGACAAATATTTATTTTATCATTAGTATACATCTCATGATGGCAGGTGAGGATAATGATAGGTGAGGCACTGCCTTACCTGCCTCCCCTGACCTCATGTCCCTGATATATGCATTTCTCTCTCTGTTTATTGCATTTCTTATTAAACAAATGCCTAGGTGAGCATAAGATACCTTTAAACCAAAACAACATAGATCTGCAAATCGGCCGGATGGATGGATGGAAAAAATGTATATACAAATATGTTCATATTACTTATTATAAAGCAACAATTTAATTTAAATTTTTAGAACTTAATAATATAATGCATGACTTATTATTGTTCTTAATATTATTACCTTTTAATACTATTTTATTTTATATTATATCATGAAAAATTATAAAAATTCTTAATAATTAGAAACATGATTTTAATCAATTACTATTTAAGAAAAAATATATAAAATTAATAAAAATAAGCAAATAAAAATGGTAAACATAGATGTGGATCATACATAAAGAATGACTAACAGATCAATAAAAAAAAGAAACTTTTTTATTTTTAATGCTCAGTATTTTTTTAAGCACATACATTGTGGTCGTTCAAATGAGGATACAATTGTACATTATATCAAATTATACAGTATGGTTATATTTTTAAGTTTTTAAAAAACAATTATAATTGCTTGTGTAAAATATAATAATATTTTGATCACTATACCAAGAAATCAAATCATATTGTGGCATATAAACATCAACAAATATAAAACAGATTTCATTGTGACAAATTGTCTGATTAAAAAACGACAACAACAAAAAGTATGGGTGTATTTAATTAAAAAGAAAACTATATTTTGTTCAACTAGCTGAGGAAATCCCCACTCAAATAAGCAACAGCACAGCTATAAATAGCAGACACTCTATACCACTTAACCATCGGACCAAATCCTTTATGGCAGTGACTTTCAAAGTCATTACAGTGATGCCAATATCAGATATAAGTCTTTGACCAGAAATAATTGCTATTATAATCTAGAACAAAAAACAAACAAACAGACAGATGTGCTCACATTTACAGATTTAACCTGAGCTACTGTCAGCTCCAGAAGAATCACACCACGCTCACTCAGTCATGCCTGCGACCCCTGCTAACTAAATCATTAGACAGAGTTCCTGTCAGAGAAGCCGCTCACTAGGGCCACTGTGCAAATAAATCACACAGGTATGAATAGAGCAATCCTTGAGCCCGCATGTCAAACAGAACAGAGCATACACATCTCCTAATTCAGTGATTTGTAAATGTGAAGAAAATTAAGTTATTAATCAAGATTGGCTACATCATTAAGTGTCATTTGCATAAATGCAAAAATGACATTGTTTGTTATGACAGCCTGACAAACAAATACAATCATAACCAGCCTTTATCTTTGTCATGACAACTTGACATTACCAAGACAACAAAACTTGTCATAGATCTGTCATAAACATGACTGTCATAAAGACATTATAAATATTTCATGAATTTTATAACACTGTTATTAATATATATATTATCTGTACAGTGGTACAAGCTAAGTTTGTCATTAAAATTTCATTAAATATTAATAAAACTGTTATTTTTTTTATATATATTTAAATATTTAATGAGACATTTATTTATGAGATATATATTTCATGACACAATTACAATCCTTAATGACAATCGTGCTTATGACAGATTTATGTTGTCTTGGTAATGTCAAGTTGTCATGACAAAGATGAAGGTTGTGATTGATTGATTTATGTCAAGATGTCATAACAAACAATGTCATGTTTGCATTTAAAAAGACATATTATAACTGTGCAAATGACACTTAATGACAGTTGTCATAACCATGCATAAAATCTTATTCACATTCATGTCATGTCATGATTATAAAGGTTTTATGTCTTATGAACACCCCTTCAAGTAAAGTGTTACCAAATATACTTTAAAGTCTGTGTGAATCAAAATTTACATTGTTTATTTTGTTAGAGCTCATTGTTATTCTTCAGGTGAACAATTAATCCTTGCAAATTAATCCACTGAAAAAAAAGTTTGTTTCGGTAATCAAATCAATCAAAATCTGACCATTTGCTTCAGAGTTTGGGATGGCAGTCCTTCTCTGCTGTTTGACTGCTTCAACCACAATATTGTTAACCATGCCTCTCTTACCATTAATTTGCTACAAGGACATTATGTGGAAAAAGAAAGACCCACCCCTATTCAATATTCCATTTCAGCTCAGTTCAGCACATCATCATACTGAAATAAAAGTCTCAGCAACTTCTGGTTCACACTGGCCTTAAAGTGTTTCCTTTGTGGCAATTTTTTATCCCTTTAAGAAAACATGCAATACAAAAAAACGGTACAACTCCTAATGTAATGATACCGGGGATGTATGATGATAACTGTTAAAGAATGGAGCAATTCTGAAATTAAAGATGAAAGTCATAATTACCTTGTGAAAGCTTCTGAAGTAAGCTGCTTTTTCATCTGGATATTTCTCTAATCGTCGTGGACCTTTACTGGACGCCTTCTTGAACACAAGCCAGCATCTTCTGAAGATCTGTTACAGAAAGATACACATTTATTTACTGCAATGTTTAAAATAACACTGTTTTTAAATAAACAAGTAAAAAAATATATAATAATATTAATAATATATAATACCCTATTTGTCTGCAAATATTACGAAACGGTTACTACATAACCCTCGATCCCTGAGGGGGGACCGGAAATGCTATGTGGAAACTTCCACTATGGGGATTTTGTCAGAAGCCAATCATCTGAAAGAGTAATAAAACGGGCCAATGAAATGCCAATGAGTTGGCGGCATCAGCGTGCACAGCTGGCAGCAATTACAATCATCTGTTGTTTAAAGATGGCCGCTGTGCATCGCAAAGACACCTTTTCTAGGTGAAGAGCCGAACGACAGCTGTCAGCTAAGGCACAACCGCTGTGGCGAAGGAACATAGCATTTCCGTTCCCCCCTCAGGGAACGAGGGTTACATAGTAACCATTTCGTTCCCCAGCGGGAGGGGAACTTCAATGCTATGTGTAAACTTCCACTATGGGGAAATGTATGGAAAACGCCACAGCAATTGAACCTTACCACGTCACTGGTGAGAGGTTTGCCAGGCTCCGGCGTGAACGCACCATCATCACCAGAGACACAGCCCTCCAACGTCACCCCCTGGCCCTAACTTATCTTACTTATCTGTGAAGCTCTTAAAGGCTTATTTATATTTTTGGGGGAGTCATAAAAAAAATACACCTAGTTAAGTTCTAGGAATTTTAAAGTACGACAGTACGTTGGGAAAGCGTGCAGTCCCAAAAGGGAGGACGCTGCGGAGACCACCTGCTGCCCAATGGGAAGACCTGGTGGACTAACCCTGCGAAGGGGGACTACACATATGAGGGATGGTAGCGGGGAGGGAAGACACGGGCCCGCCTAACAGGAGGGAACTATACCGTGGCTGAGTGAAGCATATAGGATTGCCAGTTGAGATCGCACATAGCAGGCACCTATACCCAGAATGCGAGCTGACCAAGTGGGCATGCCAACAACATAATGGGCCAGGCACCTGACTTCTCTGCTGAGTCAGATGCTGGGGGCCTCGGAGGAACTCTGTTGGGTTCGCCAAATGGGGAACTCAACAGAACAGAGTGAAAAAAAGCGCACATATCTCTGTGATAGAGGAGGCGATACTCTAATCGAGTGCGCGGTCACTCCCGGGGGACGCGGCTCACCCTGGCACAGAAAAGCCAGGGAGATGGCATCCACTATCCAGTGGGCCAACCTCAGTATGGATACAACACTTCCCGTCTGCCGATCATAACAGAAAAGGAGCTGCTTAGAGTCGTAAGCTCTAATGCAGTCACATAGCGCAGAGTGCAAACTGGACACAGCAAGAAAAGGGGCTGGGTCTGCCTCCTCTGTGGGCAGCATGTGCAGATTTACTACATAGTCTATAAGAAGCGCTGTAGGAACCTCGGGCACCTAGGTGGGCCGGGGTCTCAGGAAAACGTGAGAGTGGGCCGGCCCGAATTGCTGGCACACTTCGCTGACCAAAATTGCCTCCAGATACCAGACCCTCTTGATTGATGCCAACGCGACCAGCAGAGCTGTCTACCTGGACAGAAATCTTAAAGATACTGATTCAAATGGATCGAGCAGACCTCTCCTAAGAGAGATCTCCAAGTGGGTATGAGAGGGGGACAGTATTAAAGTAATTATCCAGTGTCTTGTGCCTCTGGGAACGGGTGATGAGGCGATGCCTGGACACTTGTTCTAAAATCACACAGGCCTGTAGAAGCGCAGGGTCCCTCCAGAGGGTGAGGGCGCGACGACACAGCGGAGTGACAGTCACCCGGTACGTGCCCGCGCACCATGCACATCTGGGGACCCGATCGTGAAGCCAATGCTGAAGTGGTCTCATATGGAGCAACTCAAGCGGCGTGACAGCGGATGCCATATGCCCAGGAGCTTCTTAATAATAATATCAGTGGGGACGACAGTTTTCCTGTCGACTCTCTCAGACAGGTCAGCATCAGCTTGAGAGCTCGCGGTCATGGTGATCGAATCCAGCTCCAACCCGAGAAAAGAGATGCTCTGCACGGGTGCGAGCCTGCTCTATTCTCGGTTGACCGGAAACCCTAACAAGTTGAGGTACTGGAGCACCCAGTCCCTGTGCATAACCAATTGATCGTGAAAAAAGGGTGCTGGAACACCCAGCCCCTGTGCATTAATGCAGATGCCCGTGAGCCAAAGAGGTGTTAGAGCATCCTCTGCGAGCTTGGTGAAAACCTGCGGAGACAGAGAGAGCCTGGAAGGGAGGACTTTATACAACCATGCTCGACCGTAAAACCGCAAAAACTGCCAGTGGCGTGGGAAAATGGAGACATGAACATACATGTCCATCAGGTCTATCACTGCAGACCAATCCTGAGGACGAACGCACCGGGGGATGTGCTTCTGCATGAGCATTCTGAGTGGCTGCTTGTAAGGCAGCGTGTCAAAACACACAGAACTAGGATTGGTCATAACCCACTTCTCTAAAAAGCCCATACCTCATCTCAGCTGGAGGGACCGGCTTGATTGCGTCCTTCGCCAGGAGGACAGCAATCTCCTCGCGCAAGACAAGGGCCGACACAGGGCTGACCTTGGTGTAATACACGCCCGTGAACTTGGGGGACCATTTAGCGAACTGAATCGCATTGCCGAGTCTGATCGTCTGTGGGGTGCTTGACGCAGCCGCATCACCGGAGAATGGACGATCGGCGGAGCAGATTTTGGAGCCACAGATGAGCACCCTCGACAAGGAGCAGCCAAAGTGGATGGTTCGACGGGGAGAGCGGTTTTTAAAGCCCGCCAACCACACTTGACTGCTCTTTCACCATGGTGAATTTCTGAGTGAACTCCTCCTCTGTGTTGCCGAACAGGCCAGCCTGGGATATGGGTGTGTTAAGAAAGCGAACTTTGTCAACATCACGCATATCTGCCAGGTTTTAGCCAGAGGTGGCGTTCCTGGACCACTAGTGTGGTCATCGTCCTTCCCAGGGCACTCGCAGCCGACCTGGTGTTTTTAGAGCAAAGTCGGTTGCAGTGCGTAAGTTAAGCCTGGGTCGGAACCTTCCTTGTGCCGCTGAGCCAATGCCTGTGCAAGCCATAGCAAGCAAAACGGAAGCAGCCTGGCCCACAGCAGTTTAGGCTCACGCTTTAGATGGGAGCCGAGGCTAACCACGCCAGGAAGGGGCACCACACGGGCAAGATTGTCATCGAAAAATGACAGCCCACCCTCCGATGCAGCGATGGACACCGAGTGAGCGATGGACATCGAGTGAGAGGGGGATCATCCCGGAGGATGGAGCGCTTCTCTCACTCGGTGAAGTTTATTTATAAACTAATTTCGAGAGGAGCACGTGCTTATGATTGACCGCAGCTGGTCCCGATTTAGCTAATGCACAATCCTCCAATCAGACGATTCCTAAATCGCTATAAATAACCAAAGTATCTCACCTTAGCTATCTTCGTCCCGAAGAATCCAGAAGTCTGAATTCGCAGAGAAAAAGCTTCTAGATATGGAAAACCGCAGCAGCAGCAGCAACAACAACAACAACAGCAGCAGCAGCAGCAGCAACAACAACAGCAACAACAACAACATCAACAACCGCTTCGAGAGCCCCGCTCTCCCAGAGAACCCAACCGCGGGCCAGTCCAATCCAGCCCCGCCCGGCCTCCTCGCCGAGCCCGAGGCCCCAGCAAGAGGCCGAAGACTCACCCGCTCAACCTCATCAAGATTTCTCAGCCACCAAGGATCCCCTTCACCATCCACGTCCAGACAGCACATCACCTCACCCGCTTCATCGTACACCTCAGCTATCTCCACACTCGACATATATAAAAGACTCACCATCCCCGAACTCCGCAAACTCCTAGCGGACGCCGGAATCAACACCCCTCGCTCCCTCCATAAACAGGAACTGCTGGATCTGTACTCCAGTCTGGTTGCGGGAAACCCCACTCCTACGACAACACCTAGAGGAAACCCCCGGAACCCCAGCATTCGCCACGCTCCCTATCCACAGCCCACACACTCCCAAACGGACAAAACGCCAAAGAAGAAAGCGCCGAAAAGAAGCCACGCCCCCAGCCGCACGCTACCAGGACCACACCAGCAAGAAACCCAGACATTTATCCACCCTTCCAGCTCCCAAATCCAGAACATCCAACAGGATAATCCCGGTTCACCTAACTGGCCACCAGCTCCCCCCTCTATTCTTTCCTCCAGCCCCCCCCTTCCTACCACACCAACCCTCCCTCAAACGCATTCCTTTCCATCTAACCCACCCCTCGTCTCTTTTCCCACCCCTATCGGCCCACCTCTTCCAACTATCATACCCCCATCTAACTTTCCCTCTCCTCATCTCGCACCCACAAACACAGATCCTCCCCAGCATCCCGCACCATTTTCCGCAGCACGCCCCCCATTCACCCTTTCCACAGCTACACCCCTCCCTCCTCCGCATAATGCACCAGCTCTGGAACCTCCTCCCGTCTCCAGCACAGCAAGAGCTCACATCCTCTCAGGTGCCGACGTAGACCTCATCACACTCCTCTCACCTATCGCACCTCCCTCGGCAGAACGACGGGAAGATTGCGGCGAATTCTCCATCACCCTCAAACCACCCGCTAGCACACAATCTCGCACATTATCACTAGCAGAATTTAACATAGCATTTTCACGCTACACCGAAATCATCTGTTCCGTTTTCCCCCACAGGAGGCGCGAGTTAAACGATTACATGGCCATCATCGCGGAGCTCGCGCTTTCCTACGGGGGAACTCATTTCTACACATACCACAAACTCTTTTCTGCAAAATGCGCCATACGAGTAACCCAGTGGAATCAGTGTCCTTACTGGGGGGCTCTAGAGTATTTCTAGGTTGTCGCAATCTAACCTGCGCGGTCTGCCGTTCCTCCCTTCACCCCACCACTTCATGCCCGTTAGTCACTCCCTCCTCTGATACAGCTCGCCCAGCTCCCAGATCCACCAGTTACATCCCTCGCCCACACAGCACCAATCTCCCTTCCCTCCTTCCCTCTTCTTCTTCCTTATTCTCCTCCCCCAGACACGAAAACTGCCAAAATTTTAACATTGGCAGGTGTTTTAGAAACCCTTGCAAATACCTCCATCTGTGCAACTACTGCGGCGGTGCGCATGCACGCACCGTCTGCCCAGTCTCCAGAGCAAATAAAAAATCAAAAAATTACCTATCGACTCCTGTTAACATTTCCCAACTGTCTTTTGAATTACGTTCTCACCCTGATCCTAATTTTTCTGATTTTCTCGTTTCAGGTTTGTCTCACGGATTCCATCCAGGGATTTCAGCTCTCCCTTCTGACAACCTGGTCTGCCCTAATCTCCAATCCGCCACCACCGAGCCCGAAATCGTAGATCAATTGATCAAAAAAGAAGTTAAAAACGACTTCATGATCGGCCCCTTTTCCGCTCCTCCGTTTAGCTCTTATCGTATTAGTCCAATAGGCATCGCCACTCGCAAATTCTCAGGCAAAAAACGTCTGATTATCGACCTGTCATCTCCCCATAATTCATATTTTCCGAGCATCAACAGCACCATCCCACCAGACGAATTCTCCCTAAACTACCACGACATAGACCAAGCCATCACCCTAATCAAACTAGCCGGTCGCAACGCCTGGCTCGCTAAAGTAGATATCACTTCAGCGTTCAAAATCATGCCCATCCACCCCGATTTCTGGCACCTTTTCGGCATTCAGTGGCGGTCAAAATTCTACTTCGCAGTCCGACTAACTTTCGGATGCAGAAGTAGCCCTAAAATATTCGACATGCTTTCCGAAGCCTTATGCTGGATATTGTCAAATAACTACAGCATTCCCTACCTTATTCATCTCTTAGATGACTTCCTCATCATCTCCCCCCCGTCCGCGCCGCCAGCCTTACACCTCGCGATTACCCAAAAGGTCTTCGCTGAGCTCGGCATTCCCCTCGCAGCCGAGAAAACTTCCGGACCCGACACTTCTATCGAATTTCTAGGAATCAAATTAGATTCCAACAAATTCCAAGCATCCCTCCCCAAAGAAAAAAAAAAAATCGACCGTATCATTACCCTTTCTACCATATTCCTCGAGAAACAAGAATGCAAAAAACGCGAACTCCTGTCTATTCTCGGACACTTAAATTTCGCCATGCGTATCATTCCGCAGGGTCGCCCCTTTATAACACATCTTCTCCAGCTCGCTAGTTCAGTAAGCAGTTTAGATGACACCATCCTTCTTTCCAGCCCCAGCCGCGACGAACTCAGTTTATGGATATCATTCCTTAAAACTTGGAACGGCTGCTCTTTTTTCTATAACGACTTAATCTCATCCCCCGTGGATATTAAACTATTCACGGACGCCGCCCCCTCTGTCGGGTTCGGAGGTTTTTACCAGGGTCGCTGGTTCGCTTCTCCCTGGCCCCAACAAATGACCGCCAGTCACCAAAATCTTCACTCATCCGCCCTATTCGAACTATACCCAATAGTCGTCGCGGCTATTTTATGGGGAGATGAATGGACTGCTTCTAGCATCCTAATACACTGCGATAACGAAGCCACAGTACAATGTATTAATAAAGGGCGCTCCCACTCCCCGTCGCTCATGCCCTTATTAAGGCGGCTCATTTGGACCGCAGCCAAAAAACAATTTATCATAACTGCTGAACATGTACCAGGTATAAAAAATCAAATTGCTGACTCCCTTTCTCGTTTTTGTTTCCAGAGATTTCGGCTATTGGCACCAGAAGCGGACCCCCACCCAACCCCAGTCCCTCATTATTCACAAATGATATTGCCTTAAATCACCCCCTCTACAAGCTCCGCGAAACTTCATTGTCCCTCATTTTACAAGCCATAGCCCCCAGAACCCTCCAGTCATATCTTACTGCCTGGAAGACATTCAAACATTTTCACTCCATATACAAAGCCCAATTTCCAGATTTTTCCCTCCTCTCCATCACCTCATTCATATATTACTTACACTCCACAAAGAATATACAAGCAAGCTCCATTAAAAGCTATCTTAGCGGCATACACTTCTTCCATAAATTAATTCACGGAACCCCCTCTGCAGCCATTACTAACTCCCAAACTAGCCTCCTTATCAAAGGCATACAAAAAACCCATCCCTCCTCCCCCGATTCCAGACAACCCATTACTATCAACATTCTCTCTAAATGCATAGCTACCATCCGCAAAGGCTATCAGTCCTTACACACAGCCCGCACCCTCGACGCCATGTTCAACCTAGCCTTTTTTGGATTTCTCAGGTGCTCTGAGATAACCATCACTTCCAATTTCAACCCACACATCCACCCCACAATTTCAGACTTAACTTTGTTGGATAAAGAAACCTTCTCCTTCTTTATTAAACAAAGTAAAACCGACCAGTCCAAAAAAGGACATTTTATTTATATTTTCGACCTGCCCTCCACCACGAGTCCCTTCCAAACCCTCCTAGCTTTTTCTCACTACAGAAAAAACCAAAATTCCGACCCCCTCTCCCCCCTCTTCGTAGACGACGCTAACCATCCAGCTACACGTTTCTGGTTCCAAAAACACCTCAAAGAGGTCCTCCGCCTTTCAGGCTTTCCCCCAGACTCCTTTTCTAGCCATTCATTTAGAATCGGAGCAGCCACCACAGCAGCCCACAAAGGGCTCTCACAACAACAAATCCAGACCCTCGGCCGATGGTCTTCAGACGCTTTTAAATCATACATCCGCCTCAGCCACTACCACCTTAGAGCCGCGCAGCAGACCCTCACCAGCCGCCCCCCCCCATCAGAAACCCAAGACATGAGCAGGCCACAGCCCTTCTAATTTCTCTCCCCCCTAAGCACGACTGTGCCTCTCTCTCCTAGACACTACCCCCTCCTCCACGCTTCCCACATGTAGCTTTTACCAAGCCGACTCCCGCAGGAGTCCCCCATATATATTTATCCTACTGCAGGAGTCTTCATCGCCCCAATCCCCTTCCCTGACTCCTACAGAAATCCGGCCCCGCAACCCGACTCCCGCAGGAGCACCCACCCCAGCTGATTCCGACGGAATAAATCACCACCCCCGCCCGGCCCTTAGGTTACAAACTATTTTCTTTCTAGCGTCGATGCTCCGCTTCCTTTAGCGTCGTAGTACTCC
>CAIGQW010005937.1:5355-18546 GCA_903798125.1 Danio choprae
ATATATATATATATATATATATATATATATATATATAAACACAAAAGTTACCATTGAGTAATAAGTCCAACTCACCAATCATTAGGCCACAACTTCTCCCTATAGCTGAATGGGCAGAGAAAAGTTATTGCTATCAAACATTGTTTATTTTACTTATCAGTTAAATGGTGAAGGGATTGATCCAATAGGCCTATTGATGGCTTCATTTAAAAGCATTTTGTAGTATTTAAAAACAAAACAAAATACAGTATTTTATTTTGATACATTTGTGCCTGCTGTATTTTGTAGTTTATTTTGATGCACTTAAAATTTATGTAATTGGTATTTTAAAATGAAATACAATTCAATGTATTTTTGCCCATCCCTGCCTATAAACATATATTGGTACAAGTAGATATTTTAAATTAATTATAAGTAACAAAATGCTTTATGCTAGCCTTTTCTTATGAAATGTTTAATGTGTCAATTAATTAAATGAGATTTTAAACGCAATAACAGTGTTTATACCATGTCAAGTTGTGATTAAGAATACTGCAATTTCAGTAACTTTTAATCCACCAATAAGTGGTCTAGCAATGTCAAATAGTGATGCATTTAACATTTTTCTGAGACCCTTTGTAGATGCATATACACACTCCTTTTGTAAATGAGCTTGTTATACGTTTCTAAAGAGGAAATTGAAACTTTTTTCTCATAATTATTGATCTAGGCAGTCCAGACATTTGTACAACACTGAATTTGTTGTGAGAGCAAAATACCAGGGACTACTTTGCAAAAGTAGGTTTTTGAAATAATAGTGAATGTTTAATGAACGGTTTGATTGACAGCACTGTGTTTTGTGCCAAAGCATTTAGCAATAAATATTAGTGTTTTTAGAGCTTTTCTACTGTAATAGTGCCACCTATTGTCCTATCTCCATAAGACTTTGCATGCTTATTTACAGTCACATATCACACATGCTGAACAGTATTTGTGTGTATTTTGAGCGTTCCTTATGTATTTACAGGCATGCCCCTTTTAGTAAATGAGCCTGTTATAGCTATCCAAACAGGAAATTTCAACTTTTCTAGGCATTTCGGAGATTCATACAACACTGGTTTGTGGTGATTGAACATAAAACCAGGGTCTAGTTCCCAGTGGGTTTTTCACATTAATATTTATTGAACGATTTGAGTGACAGCAGGGGTTTTTGTGTTTAGTATTAGCAGACCTATTTTATGATATGTAGATCAAGTGTATTTGTGAAAACCTGTGCAAATTAAGCAAATATTATGCAATTTTTGGTAATTTAGCAATGAAAATCTGTGTTTTTACAACTATTATCTCCACAAAATTGCATGCTTATTTACATCTCACATGTGCACACCAGTTTTTGTGAAGTTTTGAGTTGTATTTTGATGTTGATGTATTTACAGCAGAGTTGCCCAAACTAGGGCCCGCAAGCCAAAGTTGGCCCACGATAACTTTTGATTTGGCCCGCCATACCATCTGAGAAGAGAAGGAAAATGATGGGAATGGTTTAGAGATTTCAAATTAAAATATAGCATTCTTTTTGTTTGTTATATTGTTAAGCTACAAAAAAAAGCTAACTGAAATTAAACGTTTCAGTTTAAATGGTGTCAATTAATCAGATTTTGTTTTAAAAAATGTGCATACTGTCACCTGACACAGAGTACTTTGGTGAGCAAATCAAGGCAAAGGCAGATTCTGCTTGACTAGTGTATTCAGCGTTGAACTCCACTGTGTTATAAATGTGATTATGTTTTTATTGCAATAGTTATATTGGCAACTTTAAATGTAAAAAATTTTGGCATATTTATCTTCGGCCCACGGCTATCAATGCTATTTGGTTTTTGGCCCTTCATACGAAAAAGTTTGGGCCCTGATTTACAGGCATTTAGGTCTATATAGACATGCCCTCTTTTGTAAATAAGCCTGCTATAGAGTGGAACAATTATGACTTCACATTGTAGGCCAGTCAGCTGCTAGCATAAAACTGGTTCCCTTAATAAAATCCCCAGAGGATTTTATTTAGGCTTTTTAAAGATTGCAATTAATAAGCTGTTTAAACAGTCCATTACACTTGGACATTTTGAACAACCAGATAATCCTCACATGATAATACAACTTTTTAGGATCACTTTTGGATCCTAAATGTAAACGCTAACCTTTGGCTATAAATGAACTACACAGACTTTAGTGCGTTTGCTTGTTACGTCAGCACCACCCTGCTTTCATCAACTTTTCAAATTTATTTTTAGAAATATGATCTGTGAAAGATTTACTCTCTTGATTTATTATATTATAATCCATGCTGCTATAAACAAATAATATGCAAAAAAATTAATTACATTTGTATATAGGCTGACATGCCTTTTGGATAGTTTTCCCATGGGAAATACAACTGTTTAGAAAAATAAGTGTTGTAAAAGTTTTAAAACACGTGCCGTATGTTTTATAAATGTGCCTACAAATTATTATCATAAGACATATTTAAATAAGTGTATTGGGCACGTGCATACAGCCCACTTACCTTGAGTGAAAACCTAGCTATGGCACTCAAGTACAAATCCCATATGCTTTTTCATAGACTACAGAAATGAGGAATGAGGGACAAGTGCATCAATATGCCTGCAAGTCCCATCATGGATAGAGAACAACATTCAATATTCTTTTTTTTTTGGTCACAAAGTACAGCGAAAAGCAGCCCATACAGTCATATATGCTATAAATTTTAAGAACTGTAATATGTAAATACACATTTTCATGTACTGTAAACACAATCTAAAGAGGGTATGCACAAAACAACTATAGTCAAAGCAATAACAATAAGACGATTTGTGTAAAGTGATGTATAAGAGCTATGTGAGGAGTGTAAATATTGCAGTTATGACATACAGTTAAAAGTGTTCAGATGAAGAAAAGATTAATGTAAAACGATCATGTCAAAATGTCAGTAAATATTTTTATATCTCTACAAGAGAAGGTCTCTAAAAGTGAAGGCATTACCTACACACAATATGAATGCCCAATTAGAAAAATACTACCTACTATAAAATACCATTTGTGAAAATACTTAACCAAATAACAAACAAATCCAAATGCACAATGCAAGCTGTAAATTTAAAGTGGGCTATGCTTTCCAGACCAGTTTAGCTCTGTAACATATAATATGCATCGCCTGTGTAGTCCCATTTAGCAACTTGAAAGCAAGCGTCTTTTTAAAGAAGCATAACCAATTTTTGAAAAAGAAATCAAGAGTGGTCTGTAACTGATGTGTTTTATGTTGTAGACACATAAAACGTAAAAGTATCTGGTAGCCACAAACCTTACTTTAACCAAAATCCCATTCAAGCAACCTATTAACTGTGGGTTCAGGGGAAATGCAACTGCCAAAATGATAATTCGCTTGCGGGTTTTTGCATACAAATGAAAGCCATAGTTCCTCCACTTTATAGCTATGCAAAGTGGAAAGTTAAACTTTTTTTTAATAATTATTGGTCTAGGCCATAGGTCTCAAACTCAATTCCTGGAGGGTCGCATCAAACACACCTTATCCAACTAATTAAGGTGTTCAAGACTACTCTAAGTTTTAAGCGAATGATGCAGACGATGCAAACTACAAAAGTCTTTATTTTATGCTGAATAGTAGGTCGAAGTCAAAAAGTGTATTTTGTGATTTTTTTTCCACAAATAAAAACTAAAGACTAAGACTTCAACAAATGAAGCGGCAGAAAACACTGTCAATTCCATAATCAGTGGAGATCATGAGAAAAATGATGAATGCAAATATCATAGAAGTACTTCTTGCTCAAAGAACAAGCTGAAATCTGGAATAAGGCCATATAAATATGACTTTCTGAAGATCGGGTTTGTCAACTGCTTGGACACAGACATTGGCTTTTTTCAAAGGAAGTCTTAAGGAATTTAGCTATCACTTCAGTTTGACAGAAGCACAATTCAATCAAAAATGACACTTGGCATCATATAGTCTCATACATTGTTTCCAAATTTAACTGCATTTCATTTATTTTAATATCAATACAGGCGGTTGGACAATGAAACTGAAACCCCTGGTTTTAGACCACAATAATTCATTAGTATAGTGTAGGGCAGGGATCACCAACTCTGTTCCTGGAGAGCTACCTTCCTGCTGAATTCAGCTCCAAGCTTAATTAAACACACCCCAACCAATTAATTAGGACCTGAACCAGCACTTGATAATTACAGACAGGTGTGTTTGGTCAGAGTTGCAACTAAAATATGCAGAAACAGGGTTGGTAACCACTGGTGTGGGGCCTCCTTTTGCAGCCAAAATAGCATCAATTTGTCTTGGGATTGACAGATACAAGTCTTGCACTTGCACAGGATTCTGAGCCATACTCTTTACTCACTCCTCTAAAACACCACGAAGTGTCTTAATAATATTTAGTCTGGTAACTATGGGAGATATTCAACTTCACATTCATGTTCATCAAACCACTCTGTCATCTGTGTGCATTGGTGCATTATCATCCAGTCACACGGCACTAGGTATTTTATAAACCTGTTTCAAGGTTTACCACGGTTTGGAAAAGTAAAGGTTATAAAACCACAAACATATTCTGTTATACCATTCCTATGGTATATTCTAGGGGGGTTTAACAACTATTTTATTTAGTTTTTTAGTAAAACAGTATCACCACATGAAAAGATACTGGTTAGCCCATGATTTAGCAAACATCTGAAAAACACAATGCTTATAAACCAACATCCCAACTTGCTATACACCTAAACAGTGCAGTGGCTTACTTTATATACAAAGAAAAGAAAGATATCCAAAGATGCCCTTTCAAGTTGTAAAAAAAATCTGTGTTTTTTGAAAATAATGAAGATAGAAGTCAATGATTTATTTTAATTATTTAGTCAGACATGTTCACTGTGCCAAAATATTTTAGATGTTTCTAAAAATATATAGTGTTCAATAAGAAAAAAGTTGTGACTGTGATGGCCTGAGAGGTTGGCCCAGACGCGTAGATTTAGCATGGACGGAGGGGACTATCCACCAACTAATGAAATGTACCCACCAATAATTTAATTCACTTAAAAAAAACCTGCGTACCTGCGTTCAGATTTAACAGCGATAAAAACTGAGCAGAGGAATTTCCCATGCAAGAATAAGGTGTGTGATGGTGGCAGCAAAAAAAGGTGGACATAGAGCTTTTTTCAACGAAAAATCTACAGTGCGTCCGTAAAGTATTTATAGCGCTTCACTTTTTCCACATTTTTTTATACTATATTTTGTATGCTCTGCTTTGATATGTTAACCGAAACTCGCCTTTGAGTAAGATGTGTTTTGCATACTAATGAAGCATTTTGCAGAAGGAGCCATCTTGGACAAGACATATGAGATAGAACACATAGAAAAGGGGCCACAAGGAATGTTTGGTAGTAGAGAATGGAAAAAGACAGAAGATAAAACGAATAAAAACTTTTTGATGTGGTATAATCTCGCTCTCGCTACAACAGTGTTAGAGAAACAGATTGAGCAAAACGGACCTACTGAAAAAAATGGGAAGTCAAAATAAAAGATGAGGGCGGTATCTATCCAACGCTGAGAGGGGGAGCCAGGCCCTCAGCTCCGCCACCTTATCAAGCGGTACGGTATGGTATTGCAGGAACAGTTAACGTGCATGAAATGGGAGAAGAAACAGAGCACACTGAGCAGCATCAAGTGTATGAGAGAGCAGAAAATGGTAGAATGTGTCGAGTTGATGAAAAGTAGTAAGAACATAGGAAGGGCAAAATTCAGAGTAAGAAAGAACGAGAGATTGAATTTAGATAGAAAGCAGCCCAGGCCAATAGGGATTTGATTAGTTTGGGTCTAACCCTCGTCTTCTGACAATTGAAGAGGATGCTGAATTGAGAGAAAGTGGAATGAGCCATAATGTGGAGTGTTTAGGATGTTTTGAAGATGAAGAGCAGGCCAGATGGATGGACCAGGAATTGGGCGTGGCAACTAAATCAATTAAGAAGGTGAGAAGGGAATTAAAACAATGAAGATGTGATAGCCCATAGAACTAGACAACAAATAAAGAAAGTGAAAATAATAGATCAGGGAAGTAAAAAAGATGGGGCTGATGTGCTAAGGATAGCAAGGAAAAAGATTATAAAAATTCAGGAAACAGGCATCAGGACTAGCATCGCTTTGTTGTCAGACAGAGCCCCCACGAACTTATTGGGCAGAGACTTGCTGATAAAGCTTGGTGTGTCAATTCTATGCTGTGCTGATGGTGTCATTGTGAGATTTCCCACAGAGATCACCAAGAACTGTTCACTGGGTACACCTCACCTGGGAGAACAATGGTTGCTGTCAGCGGTACAAGAGCCTGAAGGAGCTGACATCTACTGGTGCAAACTGGAGCCAGAAACCATGCTGGGAGACCATGCTTTTCTTGCTTTATGCTCAATGGAGGCCTTAGGTAACTCATTGCACCATACATGTCTCCCACTGACCCACCACACATGACTTTACTCTATGACCTAAACCAAACTGAATGGTTTCAAGAAACGTTTGAAAACAAATTAGAAGGGTGGGGTTGGCAAATTAGCTCTAAGGGAATTTGGATAGGGAAGGAAGTGGTAGTCGCGACAATTGACCTTACTCCCGAACAAATAGACTGGTATATGATGGGACAAGAGGTAGAACCTCATGTCACATTGGCTGTACATCCTGGACACCAAGCTAAGGATTTGGGGCCAATGACAAAACGATTGTCTAAATTAACAGACTGGGTTGGCACCCAGATACCAAATTTATTCTATTCACCATCAGACAAAGCATTGATTCAGTGACATCAGAGAATGTGACATTGAAACATGTATGGGTCACAAGGTGGCATGGGAGAGAAGGAACAGATCATGAGGCAACGGCACCAATGCTAGACAGTTTACCAAGTCAATTGTGGTCTACAGGACCAACAGATGTGGGTTTTTGCTCCTCACTCTCAGACATAACTTTTGAGTTAAATAATGAAAGGCCGATTTGGCAACCAGTTTCCTCACAAACCACAAGCTGAAGCAGGTATTGCAGACACAATTGAAGGATTGTTGATTATAGGTGTGTGTAAGAGCCATCAACCTCACAATGAAGTGCTCCAATTTCACCTGTAGAAAAACAAAATACAGGAAAATACTGAATGGCTCATGATTTAAGAAAAAGTTAATGCGGTAGTGAGAACCGCCACATTGCCAGAGCCAAATCCATACACTGCATTATCAGCTATACACCCAGAGCATAAGTGGTTTTCATGCATAGACTTAGCCAATGCATTTTTCTGTTTACCACTGGCACAAAATTTGAGGGATGTGTTTTCATTTACTTTTAGGGAACAATACAGGTACACCAGAGTACCAAAAGGATTCATATTGTCTCCAGGGTTGTTCAATCATGCCCTTTGAGGCCTGCTGAGCAATTGCCCCTTGCCAGAGGGAGTGGTACTGGTACAATATGTTGATGACATTTTACTAGCGACCAAGCAGGTGTTTTTACACTTGTATAGAGCTTTTTTCAAAGTAAGCAGATCAAAATTACAGATGTGTAGACCACAGGTTACATTTCTGGGACGAGTGGTGTCTGGGTTCGGCGCAGGGATCTCGGCCAACCACTGATCAGCCATTTAAATCACCCAAAACCAATGACTGTAAAAGACATGCTATCGTTTTTGGGCTTGGCTGGGTTCAATAGACACTTTATACCACAATTTACTGACAGAACGACCCGACTGAGGCAGTTAGTACAGGACAAGGGAGCCAGACAGTTAAGGGCCACATTGGATTGGACAACAGAAACAGAAAAACAATTCATTGAGTTGAAGGCTATTTTAGCCAGTGCAGCAGATTAGGCTAATCCTGATTATAGGCTTGAATTGTATCTTAATGTGTCAGAAACAGAGAAAACTGTAATGGGGTGTACTTTCAGAAAAAGAATGGGAACAGAGTGGTTTTGATGTATCCGAGTATTTATTGGGCAAGGCAAAACAGAGTCAGCCTCCATGTACAAAATATGCAGTAGGGCTAGCCAAGATAATTTAGAAAACAGCACACTTAGCCATGGTACCATGGTAACAGTGTTGACGTCACATTCAGTCATGGCATATGTAAATTATCTTGCCTTCACCATGTCGTCACTAAGACAGAACAGGTTGTTGAAAGTGTTAAGTGCTCCAAATCTGACTTTCACACACGACGGCATCAATATGGCCGACTAGGGAGAGGATTTTGAGGTGTCAGGACAGTCAGCACAGAGGGCTGAAATATTGGGGGTCATTGAAGCACTAAAATGGGAGAAGGGCAGGACGAAGAATTAACATTTTTACAGATTCGGCCTATACAGCGAGTGCAGTCCATCTAGATTTGAGTCAGTGGTTGAGAGCAGGCTTTTTAACGGCCTCAGAAAGCCCAATAAAACATGAATCAGAGATGAAGAAGCTAGCAGAAGCCATTTTGTTGCCAACAGTAGTATCCGTTGTGAAATGTACAGAACAAGATAAATCAGATTTGTTAACAGCCAGGGGGAATCAGGCAGCAGACGAGGCGGCAAGATATGAAGTAAGCAAACAAATGGTGAGCGCAGGTTGCGAAGTCACTGACTTGTTGCCACAGCCGTCATGGGAAGTCATTCTTTGTGAACAGGACAAAGTGGAATTGTGGACAAAGAGGGGGTCGTAAAAATCTTTATTGGTGGAGGCCCATGGACTGGTGCATATAGGGAGTAAACAGATGGAAAGAGCTTTGTGTCACTGGTGGCACACATACTTGACTAATATGGTAACAAATGTTCTGAGAGAATGCAAAATTTGTCAATTGCATAATGTAAAACCTGTAGTCAGACCAGAGGCAGGATTGTTCTCAATTAGAACAGGACCAGGACAGGAAGTCATAACTGATTACACGGATATGGGGGAAAGAGTGCAGGGAAAAAGATGTTTGTTGGTTTTGGTTGACAGTTACACGAGGTGCCTAGAGGCATGGCCAGCAAGCAAAGAGGACAGTCAGACAGTAATTAAGTCCTTGATTAATCATTACATACCGACACATGGGTTCCCAAAGAAAATAAGATCAGACAATGGCAAACATTTAAAAAACGAACACCTCAGATTGGTTGAGCATGCCTTAGGCCTGAAACACGCCTTTGGAACTGTGTATCACCCACAGTCTCAAGGGAAATTTGAAAGAATGAATCAATATTTGAAAACAAATTAGCCAAAATCCGTGCACAGACCAAATTGAATTGGGTTGAGGCCTTGCCAATTGCATTGATGTGTATTAGATTATCACTGAAGAGAACAACTGGATTCACTCCTTTTAAATTGTTGACAGGACGGCAGTTTCCGGCACTGGCTGCAGCTTTGATGTGCACTGAAAGTGCACCACTGATGTACAAACCATATTATGACAAATTAACAGCTTTAATCTCAGATTTTTCCAAACAGGTTGCTGACAAACGCCAGGAAGGAGCCAAGGAGGGAGCAGTTCTAGCAGCTGAGTGGGTATTGCTAAGTGTTCAAGCGGAAGTGGAAAGAGCCATGGTGGTCTGGTCCATACAGGGTGACTGAGAAAACATCACACGGACAGAGTATAGGGTAAAGTTGATACATGGTATCATTGGAGTGTTTGTGTTCTCACAGATCCACCTGACAGGCAGCTGAGGAGCAGAACGGCAGCCTCGAGAGAGGTCCAGGCTGAAAGGGGGAAGTGTACAATCCACTACACAAAAGGGGACCTGTTCACCAGCCCACCAGCAGAACCACTAGCACACTGTGTTAGTCAAGACTGTCCATTTGAAGCGGGGGTAGCAAGACAGGTCAGAGAAAGATACGGAGTCGAGAAAGTGATTGCACAGCAAAAGGGAGTAGGAGAGTGTGCAATTACAACAGAGGGACAAAGAACAGTATTCCATTTGATCACAAAAAAAGAAAGTCACTGATTAACCAACATATGACAATTAGAAAAAAAGTTTCAGGTGCATGAGTAAATATTGTAAGGAAAATAATATGCAAAGCATCTCGATTCCAAAAATGGGCTGTACTAGGATAAGCTAGGATAAACTAGATTGACGAAAAGTTGAAAAGATTATAAGAAAAACTTTTGAACATCAGAAAATAACAATTACCGTGTAGGAGCTTTGAGCAGAGTGTTAAACAATTGTATGAGATAGTGTATAAAGATATTTTTAGCAGCCTTGTAAAATTTTTCTCATGCTAATCTTTTTTTCTTGCATGCATTTTTATGTTAATCATGTTTTTACAGGATTGAGTCTTTATGTTAATCATATTTTGAATGTTTTAATCTTTCATTTTAGTAGTGTTACGTTTCTGTTTGAATTATTCATCTTGATAATTTTTTATTTTAATCCTACTTTACAGATTTTAATATCTTAACCACATCTTAACCATTTGATAGTGTGAAGTTTTTAGACGAATCATAATTGTGCATTGATGTTTGATCATAGTTATATTGTTTTCAATTTTGAATTTTTCTGATTTTGATCTTATTTCATTTTCATATAAGTGTTGATTTTAGATTTCACATTGGAGTATTAGATTTATATTGTTGATTTTATTGAGGTTATTTGACAGGTTAGAGGGCAGCACGGTGACGCAGTGGGTAGCACAATCGCCTCACAGCAAGAAGGTCGCTGGTTCGAGCCCCGGCTGGGTCAGTTGGCGTTTCTGTGTGGAGTTTGCATGTTCTCCCTGTGTTTGCGTGGGTTTCCTCCGGGTGCTCCGGTTTCCCCGACAAGTCCAAAGACATGCGATATAGGTGAATTGGGTAAGCTAAATTGTCCGTAGTGTATGAGTGTGAATGGATGTTTCCCAGTGATGGGTTGCAGCTAGAAGGGCATCCGCTGTGTAAAATATATGCTGGATAAGTTGGCGGTTCATTCCGCTTTAGCAACCCCAGATTAATAAAGGGACTAAGCCAAAAAAATGAATGAATGAATGACAGGTTAGATTTCTGAGTTTGGAATGTTTTGTTTTTTTAAATAGATTTTTAAAGTTTCATTTTAATTACATTACTGAAAGAAAAAAATTACTGTGGAGAAAAATGGAAGTCAACTGGGTTGTTGGAGTTGATTAGCATTGCTATTGTGGGAATATTCTGTCTAGTAAACATGGTCTGGGTGAAGCCAAAGGTGGAGAGATTTCACTCCTCGAAAGAGAAGCCAATTAGTGTGAAAACAATAGACTACTGTCTTAGGACATTTGGGGGAATTGAGCTGACCTATGAAAATGGGTCAACTACTTCATTTACCTTTGACTTATATGGGGTAATTGATTGTGGAGGGGATGATTCTTCATGGAAAGACTATCACATATACTTATGTGCAGATCATGCTTTAAATTCAATGTGTGAACAAAACAAATACTGGTCAGAGAGCTGGTGTGATAGCTGGAGCTCAGTGGTTAAATATGCAGGATTATGGGTACCTGACGTCCAGCGAGAGAAGGGGTATGAGGCAGTGTGGAAAAAGCAGAATCAGTTACAAAGGTATTTCAGCCCCACTAAGAATCCTGTCACCCTGTCGCTAAATTGGGGAAACGTGCCTGTGGGCGGAGGAAAGGATGTTTTTTTTATTTGATCATGGGAGTCGATGTGGGTGGAAAGGATCCTATGGGAATAATAAAGATAAAGTTTATCGAACAACAAGTAAAAGTAGAACAAATCAATAAAACAAAAACTATTGGGCCAATACCAAAAGTGAGGGAGAAAAAAATAACACTGGGGTAAGGATGGTTGATTACACCCAGCTGAAACCACTAGATATCATTAAAAAAGCCATAGGGGTTATAACTAATTTATGGTTGGAGTGGATAGCCACAACAGCCAGAGAGCAAAACATGGGGAAATGTGTGGCGTGTGCCTAAGCAAGACCACACCTATTTACTGAATCAGCTCCTCTGCATCCAGAGGAGGAATGGGGGTACGAGTGTATGCTGATATTGACCAGAATGGCTTCCCCACCGGATTGTAATAGTTTAGCGTCGATCTATCCACCTAATGATAGTAGAACTGCCATAGGACAATTCTTACCACAAATGGGAAATTTTACATGTTTAGATTTTTTTAGGTCAGATGTAACTGTAAACTTGGGGGAAATTGACAAGACCTGGTGCAAAACCATAATACTTGATAATGGAAACATAAGAGGTAAATGGGCCAGAGCAGGGCTTTATTATTACTGTGGTGGATATAGATTATTTGTAAACATGCCAACTAGAGCAAAGGGGTTATGTGCAATGGTAAGATTGGGTGCGCCTTTGGTGCTAGTTAGGGAAAAAGGACAATCAAAAACGGTGATGCAGAAAGTAACACCAGCACAATTAATGACTAGACGAAGACGACATGTATTAGGTAAAAAAAAGAGTTTGAGAAGTTTTCACTTGACTAAAGACAGTGTAACATACATAGACTCTGGGTACCACAGGGGGTCCCTAATGAATTTAACTAGAAGATCAGATAGCAGCAGGATTTGAAAACATACAAATGATTGCAGGTTTATTTCCTGTTACTCCAAACAAAAATGTAGAGAGAATCAATTATGTCCATTAAAATATTTCAATTTTTTTTGAGGAATTTTGACAAGGGACTCTGTTGAGGGATTAGCAGAACAATTAGATCCACCGTCCATAATGGCCATGCAAAATAGGATAGCTCTAGATATGCTACTGGCTAAAGACAGAGGGGCATGTCAGAGCGTGGGAATCTCTGATATTTGCTGCACCTATATACCCAATAACACAGCACCCGATAGATCTGTCTCGCGAGCATTAGAGGAGTTACGAATATTATCAAATACTATGCACGAGCACTCTGGCGTGAACAATCCTTCAGAGGAATGGATGTACGAAGCCTTTGGCAAATGGAAAGGGTTGGTTATGTCTGCCATGATGTCAATTGCAACTTTTTTGGCTATTTTGATTACTTGTGGTTGTTGTTGTGTGCCATATTCGCTCCCTACGTGTTCGCCTAATAATAACAACAATTGAGAATAAGCAACCACCACCTTATCAGATGATAAGTAGGGGTGTAGAAGAGGTGGGGGAAGAAAAGGGCAGCAAATATAAAACTATGATGGAATAATATTTTGTGTAGTGGCCTCCTTATTTTTGGAGGTCAACAGAGGGAAATTGTAAGAAAATAGTATAT
>CAIGQW010006086.1:0-20060 GCA_903798125.1 Danio choprae
ATTGTCCAGTAATTTGCCTAATTAACTTTTTACACATTTAATTTGCACTTCAAGCTGAATACTAGTACCTTGCAAATGGTAAAATATCACCTATAGCCCCATCCTGACAAAGTCAAAGGAAATTAGATATTAGAAATAAGTTATTAAAACTATTACATTAAAATGTGTTTAAAAAACCTTGTCTATTAAACAGCACTCTGGAAATATTTGAAAAAGAATTCAAATTTTACAATATTGCTAATAATTTTAACTGTATCTAAATAATGATGCCAACCATCGAGGACTTCCATAACAACACATACACTTAACACACAAAAACAGTTCATTAAACATCTACACATAGACATCACCTATATGCTATACAATTAGAGGTTAACTATGTATATAATTACTTATATTTGATTGTAATTTTTAACTTAATTTGATTGTATTGCAATAATGTGCAGCTTTTATAAAGCTGCTTTGAAGTGATTATTATAAAAAGGCACTATACAAATGATCTTGAATTGAATTGAATTAATAATAATAAAGATTTGACTGTGTGAGATAACTGCCCAATTTTCAGGTGGCACTGTGGTTCAGTGGTTAGCATGGTTGCCTCACAGCAAGAAGGTAACTGGTTCGAGTCCCAGCTGGACCAGTTGGCATTTCTGTGTGGAGTTTGTATGTTCTCCCCGTGTTTGCTTGGGTTTCCCTCACAGTTCAAAGTCATGCGCTATAGGTGAATTGGGTAAACAGAATTTGCTGTAGTGTATAAATGTGTGTGGATGCGAGAGTGTATGGATGTTTCCCAGTACTGGGTTGTGGCTGCGTAAGGGGATCCGCTGCGTAAAAAACATATGCTGGAATTGATGGCGGTTCATTCTGCGGTGGTGACCCCTGATAAATAAGGGACTAAGCTGAAGGAAAATGAATAAATGAACTGCCCAATTTTAAGAAAAAGAAAAGTTACAGTTAAATTATTTGTTTATTTATTCTGAATGGCATGAACAGAAAAAAACAGAATTGCAAGATCTGAACTGCGAGATACAAACAGATAATCCTGGAGGGTCTGGTTGAAGGAAAGATGTATTATGCGTGCTTCTGGCTGACGGGCGCAGACGGCCGCGGTAATGTGTAATGTGAGTCTGCTGGGCTGCGATCACACCTGTTAGCACCATAGCAGAGGCTCAGACAGCCTGAGAAGCAGACACGTTAACTGATAGAGCTGCTCACGAGGGTTTAACTTCGCCTATGTGTTGCTTCACACGTATCAAAATCAGTGTTGTAATTTGATTTTGTGATGAGTTTATTCAATTATGAAGTTGGCTTTGCTGTCTGCACGCATAGGATTGTGCATTGGATTTCTGCTCTAACAGAGCTGGTTTGTTATAGAGATAACTGTGAAGTGCTGAGCTAAAGCTTTGTTTGAGGTCAATAGATTTTTATACGTTTATACGTCATGACTGGAGGCATCAGTTTGCAATATCAATTTATTGTAAATGCAAATTTACACCAGTAGTTGTAGACAAATGTACATTAAATGGATTTAGTTATTCATTTATTCATTCATTCATTCATTCATTCATTCATTCATTCATTCATTCATTCATTCATTCACAGACAGATAGACAGACAGACAGACATAGATAGATAGATAGATAGATGGATGGATGGATGGATGGATGGATGGATAGAGTGGGTAGTATTCAGACCCCCTTAAATTTGTCACTCTTTGTTATATTGCAGCCAAGTTCATTTCAAGTTCAAAAGCACCCTTTTGATCTAATACATCCATGAGTCTTTTTGGAAAAGATGCAACAAGTTTTTCACACCTGGATTTGGGGATCCTCTGCCATTCCTCCTTGCAGATCCTCTCCAGTTCTGTCAGGTTGGATGGTAAGCCATTTTAGGTCTTTTTAGGAGACATGCTCAATTGCATTTAAGTCAGGCTTCTGGCTGGGCCATTCAAGAACAGTCACGGAGTTGTTGTGAAGCCACTCCATTATTTTAACTGTGTGCTTAGGGTCATTGACTTGTTGGAAGGTAAACCTTTGGCCCAGTCTGAGGTCCTGAGCACTCTGAAGAAGGTTTTCATCCAGGATATCCCTGTACTTGGCCACATTCATCTTTCCCTTGATTGCAACCAGTCGTCCTGTCCCTGCAGCTGAAAAACACCCCCACAGCATGATGCTGTCACAACCTTGCTTGGGACTGTATTGGACAGACGATGAGCAGTGCCTGGTTTTCTCCACTCATTAAGGCCAAATTTTTTTTTATCTTGGCCCCTTAAGACCAGAGAGTCTTATTTCTCACCATCTTGGAGCATCTTAGCAAACTCCATGCAGGCTTACACTGAGAAGAGGCTTCTATTAGGCCACTCTGCCATAAAAGCCCCGACTGGTTGGTTCTTCTTTACCTCTCTCACCAAGGCTCTTCTCCTTCGATAGCTCACTACCAAATTATGGCACATTATGTTATTGTCCATAATCAAATAAAACATTTTGGTATTCTTTAAAGTTACTTAATTTCACATGATCATTTTGTAGTAAAATATAAAATACTTAAACAATAGTGGCACATTAAAATGAATTTTAATAGATTTACTTGTTTAAACCAACGTGAAAAATGTTTCAAAGAACTTATTGGTATAATACATTTTATTATACTTTATAAGTATTTACAACTCTTTTACAAAACAATACTACTTTATCTTTTACTAAATTGTAGCAACCGTTAGTAATAGATATTTTAAAATTAATTATTGAAAGGTGATTGGTTTGTATTAGTATATTTGTTGCAACTGTAATTACCACAACTTAATTCAAGTACTTTTGTATGGTTCAAAAACTAAATAGTATTTATACTAGAAAATGTATAGTATTTACTAAATACTACAGTATTTATTGTGGGAAAACTTTAATAAAAAGCAAATAAATACTATTCAATCACTGGAGTAAAATATTAATACAATGTAATACATTTATTAAATGTAAAAAGATGTATTATAAATGTATAAAGATACATATCAACTTGCTATTATTTATTGCAATGAACCCATTATATAAATAAAACCTGTCCAATTTACATCGTTTATATTCAAAAAATGTTTCAGCAAAGCCAGCAAACTGGTAGTATCTGCTATATTGACTCTGTCAGATAAATAATGACTGATAGGAAACTGAACTGTTCACAGTCTATTATAATGAATGGCTGAATTTGTGCCACCCAAAAAGTGCCATGTCATGTTCACTGGGCGTTGTGTTTTATTAATGTCGACTTTGCACTTTATTTTACAATAATAAAAAACAAATAAACAAAAAAAAACATTGTTTATTGTTGTACATCGTAACAAAGATGACTCTATATTGATGACAGAGGTCTGAGAAGATGTTAAAAACGTTTACATCCCTCATTAACCATATGGGTTTGCCCCGTCCTAGATCGTGTGGCGGGGATTGTGTATCCTGAAACGTCTGTGGATCTGCGGGTCTGCAGCTGGATATATCTCGTCTTATTCACTCACCAACTGGCCTGGTTAAATGAACTCTGCTCAGTTGCTGCCCATGGAAAGCAGGCATAATTGTTATTTCACTTAATTGTTTTGTCTCATTTCATTGTTTGTGTACAGCGGCAGCCATTATTCATCAAACCATGATGAAATGATGGAGAACTGCATTATAACCGGGCACATATCCAGAAGAGACGTGTAGCTGATTCACATTCAGTCCCACAGTGCATCTGAAAAGCAGACAGAAGAGACATATAGTGGCTGCTTTTGAACTTAAGGTATAGGGCTCCAGTGAGTCTGTGATCCTCGTGCATTGGGGATTTCTGTATTTAGAGCATGCTGGGTCTGGGGGATCAGGCATTCCTGTGATTAGCCTTTGGATGAGCTCTATTTAGACAGCCAAAGCTCTCAGTGGAACGACGCTGGAGTAAAACTCAAGACCTGGAGACAGCTGGAAGACGAGCTAACAAGCAGAATCGGCTTCACATTCAGAGAACTACACTTTTTTACAGCGTGTAGCCACAAAAATAAGCCCCTGTAAGCCAACTGCTTCCTGTCTGAAGTCAGACTGGCACTTAAAGGAACAATTCACTTATTTTTGGAAATAGGCTCATTTTACAAGTCACCTAAAGTTAAACAGTGGAGAGTTAACATTTTTTGACTCCATTTTGGTGTCTGGTGAGAAAACTTTTAGCTTAGCTTAGTTTAGCATAAATCATTGAATCAGTTAGACCATTAGCATCTCACTCAAAAAAGACCTTAAAAAAAATCCTATTTAAAGCTTGACTCTAAGACCGACGGAAAATCAAAAGCTGCTATTTTCGAGGTCAAAATGGCTAAGAACTATACTCTCATTTCGATGTAATAATCAATGAACTTCGTGGATGCAGCAGGCGCAATATTACACAGTGCTGTTTCCTAGTTACCTACCTGGGGACTATTTTCAGGCTCTGTGTAGTGTCATTGCACCTGCTGCTGCCATGATACAGCAGCAGAGTTCCTTGATTATTGTGCCAGAATGAGAATACAGTTCCTTGACCTAGAAAATAGCAACTTTTAGTAATATGATGCAACTACAAAAGAGTCAAGCTATAAATAGAAAAAAATATTGAAACTCTTTGGTCATGTTTAATAATAATAATAATAATAATAATAATAATAATAATAATAATAATAATAATAATTCCTTACATTTATATAGTGTTTTCTAGACACTTAATACTCTTTACACATTTTTGGGTGGAATCTCCTCATCCACCACCAGTGTGCAGCATCCACCTGGATGACGCAACAGCAGCCATATTGCGCCAGACCGCACACCACACATTGATTGGTGGAGAGGAGACAGAGTGATGAAGCCAATTATAATATGTGGATGGTTAGGAGGCCATGATGGACAGAGGCCAGTGGGCAAATTTGGCCAGGATGCCAGGGTTAAACCCCTACTCTTTTTTGAAGGACATCGGGATTTTTAACAACCACAGAGAGTCGGGACTTCGGTTTAACGTCTCATCCGAAAGAAGGTGCTCACTGAGCAGGATAGAGTCCCCTTCACTATACTGGGGCATTAGGTTGAGCGCCCCCTGCTGGCCTTACTAACACCACACATCGCAGCAACCTAGCTTTCCCATGTGGTCTCCTATCCAGGTACTGACCCAGCGCAGCCATGCTTAACTTCAGTGGGCAACCATGTGAGAGTTGCAGAGAGCTAGCTGCCTTTCTCACTTACAGAAGCTCCGCCCATGGCACAAATCCATGTCTATTGTGAAGTGAATTTGATGCACAAATGAAGCAAGTAAACTCAAAATGTTCAAGCATCTACTTACGCACTAATAGTGCGATTTATTCGTGCATGCCGCGTCTGGTGTGAACACAGCATTAGTAGACATCAGCATGTATTTAAAAAACATAAATGTTATGTGTTGCTAGTATTTATGTGTATTTGAATGTCTGAAACCTAAAATAAATGCTATTTGTGTGAAAACACTGATAAATTGTCAATTACGACAAGAACAGCGCGCCTCTTTCTATAGAGCTCGAGAATCTATGGCATGGTATGTTGTGGTCGGCCATGTTTGTGGACAAACGCAGGAGTGCACAATGTAAAGAGATGCAAATCACTACAATTCAATTCATCTTTATTTCTGTAGCGCTTTTACAATGTAGATTGTGTCAAAGCAGCTTAACAACTGACACTGCGTCAGCCAAGTTTTCAGAGTTACAGTTCAGTTTAGATCAGTTCAGTGTGGTTTAAATTTCAATGCTGAAAGTCCAAACACAGAAAAGGCCGACCGTTTATAGTAATATCTATTGAAAAACATCTCACAAACGCTCAGAATGAAATGGACTAATGTTTAAATACCTTTATAAACACTCTTAGTGTGTTTGAGAAGCTGAAAATATGCATTTCATAATATTCTGTCTCCAGCGGTGAAGTGTAATTTGAGAAGCCGAGCACAGATGCAGGGGGGGCGGATCCAGAGCAAATGAAATAAACGAACAAGTGTATCCATAACTGACAGGGTATCAACGAGCTGCCGCGAGAAAACAGTTCCAGATATGATTTTCTTCATTATTTGTAGTGCGAGCACTTACAGTTTATTGCTGGTGAGTGTATATACGATACAATAAATCAATAGAGATAAATGGGAATCGGGCTTAAATCAGTCCTAAATACCCAGAATGTGTCGTGGTAAATCAGATTTGAGTTCCAGCTGATGATGTGCATTGTGAATGTTTTAATAACTCCGGTGTGACCGAACGCTTCAGGGACCAGCCAAGGTTGATCACATCAGGTGATAAGGGAAAGGGTTACTACGAGATGCTAATGGTCTAATCCGATTCAATGATTTATGCTAAGCTAAGCTAAAAGTGCTCCTGCCAGACCCGGAGAGCAGCTGAATGGGGTCACAAATGGTAAACCTCAACTGCTTAACTCTAGGTGACTTGTAAAATGAGCTTATTTCCAAAAAGAAGTGGAGTGTTCCTTTGAAGACACCTAAAGGTGGAGGCATTTGTGGTTGCAAAGCTGGTTTCTATAGAGTCCAAGGCCTCTGGGACCATTAGCTAAATCTGCTTGTGCTTGGCGTGCCTAATTGTTCACGATAAGAGGCTATTAGCGTTAATAATTTACCTAGAGCTCCCTCGGAAACAAACATCTGGCCCTGATGTGCGCTCATTAGTGCAGACCTTAATGTGACCCGCACATTCACTGGTGTGGCTGTTTGGGAGTCAAGCGTTAATGGATGAATGGATGATGGACTTTTAAAGATGGGGATACGGATTTGAACACTTGATTTCAATGCTTTTTTTAGGCATTGGGACGCTGCAAGATATTCATGTCAACTTTGAGTGTCTTGATAGTTAAACAAAATACAAGATTATATTATATACCTTAGATTTAATATATGGTAATACTTTTAAATCATAATTTAATTTAATATAATTTAATTGAACTGGAGTTTTAGTAATATTTTTTAATTTAATTAAATTTTTTATTTATTTACTTTTTAATTACATTTAATTTATTTTTCAATTTATAAAATTTTCAATTTAATTTAATTTAATTTATTCATTTTTCTTTTCGGCTTAGTCCCTTTATTAATCTGGGGTCACCACAGCGGAATGAACCGCCAACTTATCCAGCATGTGTTTTACGCAGCAGATGCCCTTCCAGCTACAACCCATCACTGGGAAACATCCATACACACTCATTCACACTCATACACTACGGACAATTTAGCTTACCCAATTCACCTATAGCGCATGTCTTTGGACTGTGGGGAAAACCAGAGCACCCGGAGGAAACCCACGCGAACACGGGGAGAACATACAAACTCCACACAGAAATTCCAACTGACCCAGCCGAGGCTCGAACCAGCGACCTTCTTGCTGTAAGGCGATCGTGCTAGGCCCTTAATTCTTCGCCACCGTGAGGCCCTTAATTAAATTAAATTAAATTAAATGTATAAATTTTTTGGCTTAGTCTCTTTATTAATCTGGGGTCGCCACAGTGGAATGAACCACCTTAATTTAATTTAATTTAATTTAATTTGGTTTCATTCAGCCTGAATATTACAGTAATACAACACTGTGACTATTATACTACTACTACTACTAATAATAATAATAACAATAATAATAATGATAGTAATAATAATAGTTATAATAAAAATATTAATAATAGATACAATATAAATAAATATATAGATAAAAATAAAGAACAATTTCACAGCTTCATAATACAGTCAGCCATAGTTGCAGGGGACATCAAGTGACCATTTCTTTTGCTGATCTCTTTTTACAGAGGCCACTCTGTGTGCCAGTGCAGCTCATAAATGATTTGTGGAGCTTTGATGGCTTGCTGAAGGGAAGAGGAAGTGCATGATGAACACTAGTCGGACACACAGGAAGCAGACAGGGTCACATATCAAATATGATGCATGTGTCTGTTAGTTTCATCCTCATGTAAGGCTGAGAGAGTTAACTTGACAAGAGCTTGCTGGTCTCAGACTAACAGCAGGACTGAGGAAAACCGTCTGCTTTCCCAGGTGAGCGATGTGTGGTACTGTTAATTTCTCCCATGATGCCCTCAGCATGCTCTTGGACATTAATAGCAGTTTTCCACTTGGGTTATTTGCAGAAGGCAAGTGAAGTGAATCATTTGATGAAATAGTCTGCTGTGGCTCTATAAATATGTTCGACAGGCTGTTTCCTGCTGTGTAGAGAGAGAGAAATAGAGAGAGAGAGATGGATGAGAAGCCCAAAAGTCCTGATTTAGAGTTGAATGTAAACAAGGTTAAGTTAGTCATTTTTTAATTACCCCTAGCATGCTATTTTAAAGGTTTACTACAGAAGGTTTTATATTTGTCTAAATAAAACCAAAACACAGAAATTGTCTCATAATATACATTAAGGCATCATCTTTTTTCTCACGGTGTCTGAAATGGTTTGTTCAGAGATTTGGGGTCTGAAATATAAATGTGGCGCCCACACAAAACAGGTGGAAATATGTGTACGCAACTTCTTATGCAAAAGTTAAAAAAAACAAAAAATAAACAAAACAAAAAAAACTGGATGGGAGAATGTCAACCCAGGCTCATTCTGAAAACATACCTCTGGATAAATTTCTGGAGAGCGCCAAATACGTCCCAGGAGCTACGTTTGTTTTGCAGTTTTTGTTTTCTCGAATCCACCAGAGGCCGCTGTGTACGCTTTTTGAGATCTCAAATTTGTCTCGCGAGTGCCATTTGCGCATGCTGTTCTCGCGTTAACCCACCAGAGGCCGCTGTCGACTGACTGTTTGACTGACTGAATGTCTGACTAACTGATCGACTGGCCCACCCTCCTCCTTCCCTAAACCCAACTAATTTTATTGATTGACCAGCGCCCACCCACTTCCCTAAACCCAACCAACCATTTTCAAAAGCAATCCAGAAAAAGAAAAGCCCTCGTCTGATCTCGTTTTCAGATTTTACCATATTCTCACCCTGCTATTTACTTGTTTATTTTATTTTTTGGATTCAGTTTTTGTCTTACCTGCTTTTTGGAACTGTTCTTCACCGGACTCGAACTCGTCGTGGTCAACTCCTCTCTGCCGCCAACGTACATGGGGAGCTAACGGGACAAACTGGTTACAGCGGGAAAGCCGTCCATACGGAGGTAAGCGGTCAGCTGGTAAACGCGGAAAGGAACGGCGTCATACCGCCCCGTAGCGTTCGTTTAAAAAATGAAATGCAGCCATACGTACCTCTGGCCACATAATCCGCGGTCTCCAGAAACGTGTATAGGGCTACGTTTTCAGAATGAGCCTGTGTTGGAGAATGTGCAGAGCTTTAAGTAAACACTAAAGCCGCCATTTCACGGCACACGACAAGCGACAGACCGGAAGTCATTAATTTCAAATGGAGAGTAGTCAAGGAGCTGTGTGGAGTTCTGATCATCCTCATATGCAAAAATTCTGATCCGATTTGAGCTGCAGATCTGTTAAAATATTTGAACTTCTGCGACTAGACTATATGCAACTGCTTGACTGAATGTGATGTATTCCAGTGTTGTCCAATCAGGTCCGTGTGCGCGAGATGAGAATTGTTAGTAGTTGTTTGTTATTTTTTGTTACTTTTTGAATAAGAAAAAGTCTATATTAAAACAAACAAACATATTTCTATTCACAAATGAGTAATACTTTTTTTTATTGTTTAATGCTGTCTCCACAGTCCCTCCAAATTTTTTTTAGCAGTCTATGAATTTCTAGTATTCTTGGGGTGGGTTTTGGTGCTTTTAAAAATTATAATTTTTTGTATGACTGAACTCATATGAATTAGCCACTAAAGTGACAAAATGTAAAATACTTACATTTCCTCATGAGATTAGGCTATAAATACCCATGGTGCGACCACAACTGACTCTTAAAGGGAATGGGAGATACGATTCTGATTGGTTTAATGCCCAAAACACACCCATAACATATTAAGAGAATAAGAATCACCCTTTTAGACCATGGGCTGGGTCCGCCGACTGTTTTTCCCTTTTTTCAAATAGAAAAAGTGGATTCGGACACGCTCTACTGTAAGTGCACCTGCACAGTGCACTTTAGACTAGTGTTTCTCAACCACGTACCTGGAGTACCACCAGCTCGGCACATTTTCCATGTCTCCTTAACCAAACACACCTGATTCAGATCACCAGCTCATTAGCAGAGACTGAAAGTCCTGTAATGGGTGTGACAGGCAATGTAGACATCCAAAACATGCAGTGTTGGTGGTCCTCCAGGAAGTTAGTTGAGGAACACTGCTTTAGACTATGCACTTCTTAGATCATTAAAATAGTGCCCAGAATCTTTGAAGACAGACCTGGTGTACGCTCTGAGGTTGTAAATGCAAAATGAATTCTTTAAAATAGGCTATTTATAAGAAATAACTAAAACAATGCTAAAACCACCTAAACACTAAACTCCCCAGCTGTGTGTAAGAGGTCTGTTTTCTCCATCCCACTGCTATGAGTTTTATTCCACACTCGCCCACTACTGCCGAAATTTACTTTGCGTAGGTTCACTTGGTCTCTATTTACAGCTTACCCTGTTAGCTTTAGAGCATCATATTGTGGTCTTACATTTTGTTTATTACTGTAAATTTAAATGCAGCTGTTTATGCTTTCAAAAATAACATAAAAAAGACTAGTGTAGTAAAAGAAATCTGTCATTTTTTTTCTTTAGAGATATTAAAACATATGAGGGACATTGAGTTGTATAGTGAAAATGAAAAATATATACTGCATTCATTCATTCATTTTCTTTTCGGCTTAGTCCCTTTATTAATCTGGGGTCGCCACAGCGGAATGAACCGCCAACTTATCCAGCATATGTATTAGGCAGCAGATGCCCTTCCAGCCGCAACCCATCTCTGGGAAACATCCATACACACTCACTCACTCATTCACACACACACACACAAACACACTCATACACTACGGACAATTTAGCTTACCCAATTTAGCTTACCCAATTCACCTATACCGCATGTCTTTGGAATTGTGGGGGAGCACCCGAAGGGAAACCCACGCAAACACGGGGAGAACATGCAAACTCCACACAGAAATGCCAACTGACCCAGCGGGGCTCGAACCAGCGACCTTCTTGCTGTGAGGCGATTGTGCTATCCACTCTGCCACCGTGCTGCCCATATATACTGCATTTTTAATTTAATTTGGTTTTTACAATACAGGTTATGCAAACTTGACAAAACCAATTCATATTTATATTAGAATTTAATGAGGAGCCTTATGGAATCCTGCAATTTAATACTGATTATTGTTGACAATAGTTTATTTTCAGTGAGAGATCTTTTTATGAGCTCAGACATAATTCATCAGATTTATATTCAATACCGACTGATCTACAATATGCTATTCACATATATATATTATCAGTTGTTCCTGTTTTTATTTTTTAGAAGAAACTAAGTATTTTTGCCTTTTTTAATTAAATAATTAATAATAATGTAAATTTTTAATTGAGGATTAAAACTGTGCAAATACATCACTTATGTTAAGTATTTTAATTATGTTTTTCATATTATTACATTTCATAAATAAAAACATTTGTTAAGTGACCTAATATAAATGTAGATGTTTATGGTTAAGGAGATTATTATTAAGTTTAATATCCTTTAATTTTAGCAAGCAAAATAAAAAACATAATACATTTGTAATAATTGACTGTTTTAATAGATTTAAGAACACTTTGACAGCTCTTAATTCCGGCCATTAATTCTCATTAAATGTAAATATAAATATATTAAATTAAATAAATTAAAATTTACAAGAAATAAAATAAAATAAAATAAAACTGGCTTTTAACAATTTAATTCAATTTAATAATGTACAAAAATAGTTTTCTGTCTAATTAGCATCTTGTTAAAATTTAATTTAATATTTAATTTAAAATTTAAAATTTAAAATTTTATTTTATTTCTTGTAGATTAGTTCAATATATTGTATTAATATGTGAGACATTTTTGTTGTAAATATTTTTATAACCAGCTTCAGACATTTTTGTTATTAATATTTTTATAGCCAGCTTCTTCATGAATCCAACTAAATATTAAAGGCTAAATCTGCTAATGAACTAAACATTTATGTAAACATTTATGTTGAACAAGAAAGCTTGTTGGTTTGTTTGTTTATCTACTTCAGTGAGTTATGAAAGAGCAATAAATATCAGCCCAGCGATGAAGAAATTAACTAATTGTTTTCATTTGGAGTCTGATTGGCATCATTGGTCAGAGGTTATGACTCGATTCACTGATACCGTTTTCAATGCATGCAGAAGGGTGACGTTTAAGATGTTGGCATTTGAAGATGCCACTAATGTTTAGCACTGAAAAAAACAACAACAACAATTCATTGGATTTACTAAGTGTTTTAAGCTGATTTGGGGGCCCTAAGCAATTCCAGGTATGGGGCCCTAGCATTGAAACTCAAAACACTCTCTTTGTCTATAGATTTTTTTTTCTCTGTAGATTCATTATTTGTTATTTTTTGTAAATAAACAGCATGCTAAAAATATATTTTAAGTGGAACTTTTATCTTCTTAATGTAAAATTAAATATAATAAATTCACAAATAAAAAACAAGTTCACAAACTAGCCATATTTGTGATTAGATTTTAATATTTGCATGTGCGGTGCAGAAGAAACCTTCCAGTTTTTATTGGGGCCCGGTTTTGTAAAGAAGTAATAACATTAAAATCTTAATTGTTATACACAGACTTTACAGCATATGGTAAAAAATATATAAAAGAGCTATATGATTAATATAGGATTTTTGGCATTGGTTGGGGCCTCCTAATACCTAAGTTTTTTTACCTAAGTAAGCCCCTGTTTTTAAGGTAAGTGATTGCAAAAAATGTATATGAACTGGATTTAAACAAACAAATTAAATTTAGTAATGTTCAACTTAATTTAATGTTTAAATTCAGCCCATATGAATTATTTACAACCACTTACCTTAAAAACAAAAAGTAAATCCAATGAATATTTTTTTTCAGTGAATGAAGCAGAAATGATATCCAGCTGGGTGCGGTTTATATGGCATACATGAGACGTATGCTGGAGCTTGTCTGCACTGACGCAGACTGGAGACATGAGTCATCATCGGCTTCCCATAAGAGCTGTTTATCATAGAGCAGACACAGGACTTACACATGCAGAGCCCACACTGGCACCACTGCACTGGCACACCGCAATAATATTGCATTGTGTGGAACCCACTGCATGCCTGCTGGTATAGTGTGAGCATGAGCTTGTTTGTTTCACTATATACACCCCAGTCATACCGAATGATATATTTAAGAATCTGTTTTCTGTATAATATTCTTCTAATTATATGGCTTTTTGTCAAATAAATGCATAGATATGATTTTTTCATTTATATATTTATATGAATTATATTGTGATAATGTATTAAAAAAGAAGAATATTTCTGTCTTGTTTAATTTAATTTAATTTAATTTCATTTAATCATTCATTTTCTTTTCAGCTTAGTCCCTTTATTAATCTGGGGTCGCCACAGCGGAATGAACCGCTAACTTATCTAGCATATGTTTTACACAGCAGATGCCCTTCCAGCTGCAACTTATCACTGGGAAACAACCATACACACTCATACACTATAGACAATTTAGCTTACCCAATTCACCTGTACCGCATGTCTTTGGACCTGTGGGGGAAACCGGAGCACACGGAGGAAACCCACACGAACACGGGGAGAACATGCAAACTCTACACAGAATTGCCAGCTGACCCAGCCGAAGCTCAAACCAGCGACCTTCTTGCTGTGAGGCGATCGTGCTACCCGCTGCGCCACCATGAGGCCTCATCAAATTCAATTCAATTTAATTAATCTTTTTTTCTATAGCACTTTTACAATGTAGATTGTGTCAAAACAGCTTAACATAGAAGTTCTAGTAAATTGAAACTGTCAGTCCAGTTTTCAGAGTTGAAGTTCAGTTCAGTGTGGTCTAATTTTCGCTGCTGAAAGTCCAAACACTAAAGAGCTAAAATCCATCATTGCCCAGCTCCAAGAGTCCCAAACCAAGCAAGCCTGTGGCGACAGTGGCGAGGAACAAAACTTCACCAGTTGACAAAAGTAAAGGATCAATGAAAGGGAAAATCAATGCAAGACATTGTGAAACACATTTTATACCAATGTATTTTTTTACTTAAACATTTTAATACATGAACCATGCCACGTTATGTTGAATGGCTATCATACAAACAATTGACTGTATTTATTTATTCATTCATTTTCTTTTCGGCTTAGTCCCTTTATTAATCTGGGGTCGCCACAGCGGAATGAACCGCCAACTTATCCAGCATATGTTTTACGCAGCGGATGCCCTTCCAGCTGCAACCAATCACTGGGAAACATCCACACACTCTCATTCACACACATACACTACGGACAATTTAGCTTACCCAATTCACCTATACCACATGTCTTTGGACTTGTGGGGGAAACCGGAGCACCCGGAGGAAACCCACGCCAACACGGGGAGAACATGCAAACTCCACAAAGAAACGCCAACTGACCCAGCTGGGGCTCGAACCAGCGACTTTCTTGCTGTGAGGCGAACGTTCTACCCACTGCGCCACCGTGAGGCCCGACTGTATTCATATTAATTATTAAATTAATTCTCATTTGTTGACATTTTAAGCTATTTTTAAGTCCTCCCAGGTGTTGACACTTCCTTATTAACATGGTTGTTTTATTGATTGACAACTCAAACGATCAATGTCACCAATGCTGAACTCAGCGGTTATTGATCAAATCCTGCATTGTCATCATAAGAGGATTTTTTATTTCTTTATTTGTTTATTTGACATGGACATCCCAATTACACTGGACAAACCAAATGCATAGTTTGCTAACTTGCTAATTCTCAACACCTGTCCAAGGGAAGCTTGACTTTTAAAAATAAATTCAATAAAAAATAAATACATATACACAACAATATAGTTCTTCACATACAACAGCTATAAGGCAAATATGTGCATGTTCCCTGATTTTATTCTGCCATGATGCATTTATTTCTCCATGTGCACTCACTCCTGTGTTAGTTTTATGTTGTCTATAGATTATGACCAAACGTCTCTCTCTCTATTACAGGTTATGCCACCCCACAGGCTGACTGGAAACCCAGCCGTGAAAGAGAAGGGCTGATCGCAGACCCCCAGTGTACCCGCAGCCGCGCCCGTCCCTGTCCCCATGGCGACAGGAGGTCATGCCCCAGAGACAGATGTGTTGATCAACCTGCATCAGGTGAGAGATGCCACAAACCCGCTCTGTTATTTCCAGGATCTGTGTGTTCGGAGCTGGTTTTTCTTTTGTGTGGTACCACTCGCCTCAGCAGGATTTTGGCTACGTTTTTAGCTTTTCCACTTTAGCTTTGTAGCACTTCAAAGTGGGTGGGATTATAGAAATATCATTACCGTTTAGTTGCACAGCGTCTACCGCTGTGACTTTATTCTGGGTCACTCTCATCTAACTCTAGCTGGATCTGCTCCTTAGTTTCCATCTGTAATAATAATAATAATAATAATGATAATAATAATACTACTAATAATAATAACAATAATAATAATAATAATAATAATAATAATAATAATAATAATAATAATAATTCCTTACATTTATATAGCGCTTTTCTAGACACTCAAAGCGTTTTACACATTGGGGGGAATCTCCTCATCCACCACCAGTGTGCAGCATCCACCTGGATGACGCGATGGCAGCCGTATTGCGCCAGACCTCACACCGAGATTGGTGGAGAGGGGACAGAGAGATGAAGCCAATTATGATATATGGATGGTTAGGAGGCCATGATGGATAGAGGCCAGTGGGCAAATTTGGCCAGGATGCCAGGGTTAAACCCCTACTTTTTTCAGTCGGGATTTTTCATGACCACAGAGAGTCGGGACCTCCGAAACGTTGATCTGAGCAGTATAGAGTCCCTTTTACTATAATGGGGCTTTAGGGCCCACACAGACTGCAGGTTGAGTGCCCCCTGCTGGCCTCACTAACACTTCCGGCAGCAACCTAGCTTTTCCATGTGGTCTCCCATCCAGGTACTGACCAGACTAAGCAGCCCAGCTTAGCTTCAGTGGGCGACCATGTGAGAGTTGCAGAGAGCTAGCTTTGGCCACCTGTTTATAATATTTTTTCAAGGAGATTTTTTACATTGTATGTCAGACGTTGCTTGCTCAGATGTCTGATCTGTTGCTGATCGCTAAATTAGCATTTTCATGTAAACATTTAGATGTTTATTTCCTTATAAATCCAGTTTTGTACATGTGCAGTATATGGATTTTTAGGGTGTAAATCAACAATAAAAATGTGTGGACTACCAGTGAAAGGGGTAGTTCACCCAAAAATACTCTCCATCAAGTGGTTATAAACCGTTGAGTTTCTTTCTACTGTTGAACACAAAAAAAGACAAAAAAGGAAGTCAATGGTTACAGGTTTCCAGCTTTCTTCAAAATATATACTTTTGTGTTTAACAGAAGAAATAAACGCAAGGGTCGAACAAGGGTGAATGATCATTTTTGTGTGAACTTTGCCTTCAAGAGCTTCAAGTCTTTCCTTCTCATCTCGCATAATTCATCATATCTTTGTCTAATATATAATATCTTCTGATATATCTATCTGATACAGAATTTTTTATCTGCAAGCATTAATAATTAAAAAAAAACATATGTTGATGTAATGCATCTTATGTTATATAACTATAATTCGTTTGTTTTCTGATTTTATTGTATTTATTGAAATTGTATTTTCTTAAGTGTTTTGCCATGAGTGGCTGGCATTAAATAAAAGTGTATAATATCATACCTACTGCAGCTGTTGCCAACTAAGATAAAGACATTTTTTCATGAGTATATACAAAACCACTAGAAAAGTATTAAATATTTTGGTGACTTATGCTCTCACATTACATATTACATTCATTCATTCATTTTTATTTCGGCTTAGTCCCTTTATTAATCTGGGGTCGCCACAGCGGAATGAACCGCCAACTTATCCAGCATATGTTTTACGCAGCGGATGCCCTTCCAGCTGCAACCCATCACTGGGAAACATTCACACACATACACTACGGACAATTTAGCCTACCCAATTTACCTATACCGCATGTCTTTGGACTTGTGGGGGAAACCGGAGCACCCAGAGGAAACCCACGCCAACACGGGGAGAACATGCAAACTCCACACAGAAATGCCAACTGACCCAGCCGAGGCTCGAACCAGCGACCTTCTTGCTGTGAGGCGAACGTGCTACCCACTGCGCCACCGTGAGGCCCATTATATATTACAGAATGCTCAAAATCCAGAGAAATAAGCAATTCAAACTAGTGACACAAACTGTGTCCTGTGTGTTCATGCTATTAACTTCACACAACCTCGATTTCAAGTTTGGCTTTATAGAAAACATGGAAACACCAAACACGCTTTAATTAGACTGCGCAGATCAACATTATAACAGAATCTTAAAATGTATTTAGCACTGTTTGTTCATGTGATCATGAGCAGAAGAACCGGAAGCAGTGGACTGTGGCATAATAAAAGCTTCGCGGCTATTGTGCCGCATAGTGCTCATCTCTCATCAGCAATTGCTTCAGCACTCTCGTTTCTCTTCATCAGCTTTCAGTCTTACTCTGCTTCATAGTACCATAATAATAAGTGTTGAATACTCGAGTTTAAGTTTATTTGTATAGCACTATTTACAATAATTATTGTTTTAAAGCAGCTTTCCAAAAGGTGCACATTATTGCATTACAATCAAATTAAGTTATAATTATAAGTTAAAATCAAATATATAAATTATTGTATATAAACATATATAATATATACGTAAACATATATACAAACATATATAGCAAATATGAAAATACTTTAGCTCATCCATCAACATTATTTCTGCAAGAGTCCCATACGAAGTAATGAAGACCACAACTCCCATGATTCACAGCATCATCAAACTATGCCTTTAATTTACTGTGCTGCAAATCCACAGGTGACGCAGTTAGTGACAATTCTCGCTGACTAATCAGTATCTGCAGACTTTACACTTCACATTTTAGTATCTGTACTTGGACTATGGCTTGGAACCTCAGCCAAGGTGGTACTAAAAAACTGTGGTCAAGTACACAGTGAAAAACACCCCAAAAGTGAGCTATGCCAGTCTGTACCATGCAGTGGAAAAGTGCCAGTACTCACACTTCTTCAGACCGTTTGCAGGTCTCATGTCTGTAGTACATGTTGGCTTTGTGTTTGGTTTACAGCATGAAGAATAAGTGCAGCTGCAAGTTTAGTTTCAGCGCTGAGACTATTTTGGCACTGCATGCTCAGCAGAAAAACTGTAAAATTACTCTGTGAATCTTATTTATCATTAATCCTTATTTACTGTTTTTGGATTTCGCCGAGCCATTCCCTCTTATTTCTGGAACGTTCTTTATCACTTTTGAGGCAACACTATGGGTGATGCATGAGTACCATTGCGTGAACGAATCTGTGTTATGTGGCTTAGGAAAGCAAGCAAACGAAAAGGATGTGGATAGTGGTTATAGTTTAGATTTGTAATACAATTGTGTTTTGGTACAATGCAGCAAAGTATGTTTTTTGTGTTTCTTCTTTTGGTGTGCTTTCTCACAACAATCCATAATCATTACATGTCTGATCAGCAGACTAAGAGTAGATTCCAGATTGTAAATGTGTCACACCCTCTGCACGTTCCATCAGCCCCAGTCACCATTCACAATCACCATCCACCACCCACCGTGAACAATCACCCGAATACTAATCACCCACACCAGCACCTGCAATCACCCACTCACTATATAAGCCCACCTCATCCATTCACTTACCGGCTAGACTCAACGTTGGATGGCCATCTCTTCCTTGATCTTCTCCCAAGTGCTCCTTGCTCTCCTGTGCTTCAACGAGGCTTGCTACTGTTATCTGTATACACAAATACCCACGAAGGGAAGTGACTATTTCATTCTCCATGAACATTGTATCTGATTTCTATGACTGTTTGAACCACGCACACACCGCTTGTACCAGCGTGGGCTAGACTTCACCTTATCACTTCACTCACCTGTTTTGATGTCTACTGCTACGTTGTTGACAACAACACACACTGCTGGATCTAGCGTGTGCTAGCTTCACCCGCACTCAGCGTTCACCAGTTATATTCCTTGTTTGTGCACCATCGCAGAATAAACACCTGTGAAGTAATTCCCTGTCTTCTCTGTCTTCCTTGTGTGACCGTGACAAAATGTTTGCGTTTTGAAACATTTTTCCTGCCAGTTTGACTAAATTCTGTATGAATTTGTGCTGGCACTAGTGATTTGCCTGAATGATAAATGATGACATCCTCTTGCATATGAGATATATCAACGAATACACCAAAAGCAGAAAAAAGTACTACTTGTTACTTAAAAAAACTACTTAGTACTGTTACTGTTACTTAGTACTTAGAAAAGTAGAGAGCTAGAGAAAATATGGAGCACAAATTAAAAATGTAAAGTTTAACTATTCAATCCAAATCCAAATGTATCAGTGCTTTTCTTCTCCACAACACAGATGAGGGAAATGAATGAAACACTGTGTAGCAACAATCAGGATAAGATGGGATTTTGGTTCACAAATCACAAACTATTACCATGGTTTTACTGTAGTAACAGTAACGGGAACCACTGGCAAAACATAAATCATAAATCATTGTAATATGTTAGGGATAAAGTACATTCAAGAGGTTGTTATTGCAGAATAAAGTCAGACAGGCTTATTGGCAGCCCATCGCTAAACGTAACATTGTTGTATTAGTCTGAAGAGCTTTATTCTTGGCACAAAACATAAAAAATAGACACAAAACGTTGTTCTGAGATGTAATAGTTTATTAAGTCCTTAAATAAACGGAAAGCTGACAGAAACAAAACAGCTGATGGAGTATACACTAACCTGCGCATTATTCAGACACAAGATGGTGCCAAACAGTCAGAAATGCAAAGCTG
>CAIGQW010006086.1:20460-48963 GCA_903798125.1 Danio choprae
ACACACACACACACACACACACACACACACACCAAAAAACTGCATGCAAACATGAGAATTGCACTCATTGTAAAAAAAGCTTGCTGTCTTAATTTTTTGCTGAATCAAATTAATTTTCTAGTCATCTCAACTTATATCAATCAAACTGACTAAAAAGATTAAGTCAACCCAGGCTCATTCTGATGATGTACCCCTATATAAATTTCTGGAGAGCGTCAAATATGTCCCAGGAGCTACGTTTTTTTGCAGTTTTTGTTTTCGCGAATCCGCCAGAGGCCGCTGTGTATGCTTTTTCAGATCTCAAATTTATCTTGCGAGTGCCATTCCCACCTGCCTCTCTCGCGTAAAACCACCAGAGGCCGATGTCGACTGACTGACTGATCGACCGTCCAATAGTGTTTTAAAAAGCAATAATTGACCAGTGTCCACCCACTTCCCTAAACCCAGCTGACAGTGTTTTCAAAAGCAATCCAGAAAACGAAAAGCCTTCACCACAGCTTGATTTTTACCACGTTTTCAGATTTTACCACATTCTCACCCTGTTATTTACTTGTTTATTTTATTTTTTGACTTTTGTTTTTATCTTACCTTCTTTCTGGAACCGTTCTTTGCCGGACTTAAACCCCGTCGTCACGTTCAACTCCGCTCTGTGTCTCAAATCCTCCGACATACGCGGTGAGTCCCCACGGAGGTAAGTGTTCAACTGGTTAGCACGAAAAGGAACAGTGTCATACCACCCCGTAGCGTTCATTTTAAAGACAAAATGCACCCATACGTTCCTCTGGCTACATAATTCGTGATCTTCAGAAATTGATATAGGGCTATGTTTTCAGAATGAGTAACTTATAACTTAAAGCATTTAAAGTATAATTAAAGTATACTCTAAAGTATTCAGATTTTTGGTCACACTTTAGTTTAAACAACAATTCACACCATTTACTACTGGCTTGTCACATGCCTATTATTAAGAGAATTACCATTTATGAGAATTTATAAATATGATTATTTATTTTAACTTATTTTGCATCCCTAATTCTACCCAATAGCCAAACCCAAGTACTACCTTACTAACTATTAATAAGCAGTTAATTAACCGTTTATTGAGCTAAAAGTCTTAGTTAATGGTTTGCTAATAGCGTGAATTGTGCATTTTATTGTACATTTTATTCAAATTATGATTTGTAGCGGTGGCATGGTGGCTCAGTGGATAGCACTGTCGCCCCACAGCAAGAAGGTCGCTGGTTCGAGTCCTGGCTGGACCAGTTGGCATTTCTGTGTGAGTTTGCATGTTCTCCCCATGTTGACATGGGTTTCCTCTGAGTGCTTCAGTTTCTCCCACAGTCCAAAGACATGCTGTATAGGTGAATTGAATAAACTAAATTGGCCATAGTGTATGAGTGTGAGTCTGTATGGGTGTTTCCCAGTAATGGGTTGCGGGTGGAAGGGCATCCGCTGCATAAAACATATGCAGGAATAGTTCATTCATAGCGGTTCATTCCGCTGTGGCGACCCCTGATAAATAAGGGACTAAGCCGAAGGAATATGAATGAATGAATGAATGAATGAATGAATGATCTGTAACATCAAACTGTGTAAAAAATTTTATTATTTGTACACTCTAAAAATGTTGGGTTGTATTAACTCAATGTTGTCTCAAATAAACCCAACAATTGGGATTAAAATGTATTTTAAATTTAATTGAAAAAAAAAAACCCAAACAAAAACATTTGTGTTTGTCCATATTTGATCCAATTTTGAGTTAAAACAACCCTGCATGTTTTAGAATGTATTTAATATACATACATGAAACAAAACAAAATTCAGTTAAAGGTCCAGTGAAATCAAAATAACATTTTTTTATGTTAGTTTAGTTTATGTTAGTCTTCAGGGATATCTATAAGCTAGTGTGGTACAAAACAGTGACAAAATGTGCGTTTTAAATTTATAAAGCTGATATAAACATATAAAGCTTGTCATTTGTCATGTCTTTCTTTTTTTTCACGTCACCTCGTACTTCAGTTTCTCATCAAATCTTGACCAATCAAATGCTTTCTAGTATCTGACATGCCCCGCCCCCTTCAAGATGCTTCTCATTTGCTTTTTATTTGATGTGCTTGAGCTCAACTGCTCAGCTGTGATGAAACAAAATGCTATTGGCTGCTTTTAAAAGGGGGAAGAGCTACTCTATGTCCCGTCCCCTCTCTTCATTTTTCAGTTGAAATTACATAAAACATCAAATAAAAATGCACGTTTCAAAGCACTCCACGGGACCTTTAACATTCGGGCAGTGATTAAAACAACACTGATTGACATAAAAACCGTGTTTTGTGCAACACAGGCTCATTCTGATATGTATATAGAGGTACATTTTCAGAATGAGCCTGGGTTGGTTTTGTAACATTTATACACATACAAATAAACCGAAAGACCAATTCATAACAGTGTTTATATGAATAAGATTTTGGACTGTTCACTCTCATTTTTTTTTGAGACACACAAATCCGTTGTCAAGCAGTAGAACAAAGCAGAAAAATGCTGTAAAACTCAAATCCGCATTTTTTTTATTCATTCAGCTGTCAACCGGCTCTGGCTTACAATTATGCGACCTCGTATATTGAGATAAAACATGAAGGCCAACAGTAACTGAGAAAATCTGTTACGCTGACAGAAGTGCAAAAGGACAATTAATAATGAGATGCGTTCTTGCTGTCTCTGCAATTGTTCAGTTGTACTTGTGACCTAATATTTACATTTAAACAAGCCCAATGTTTCTTTATACAGCTACTATAGGTTTATTTTTGTTTTGGATTTTCCTGAATTTACTTAATGTGAAAGCATTCTTTAATCCACATAAATAGCACAAATATAAGAACGTTTTTGGATTTTGAGACCACCTGCAGTAAAGTTAGAGCCATTACTGATAGTTCGCATGTTCTTAAGCATAAGCGATGAGGGCCGGGGTTTTACAAGAACGGCTTTGTCAGAGTTGATCTGAGATGTGCTAATCGGTTGATGTTCAGTGTTGTCTTGTGACGTTGACAGGCTTTTAAAGGGGGCAAATGAAAACATAATGTAAAGTCTTCAATTTATTTTCTCAGAATAAGTAAGAATTGAGTTAAATTTGAGGTAAAAATCAATTAAAAGTTTTTTCAGACAAGAAAATAAAGTCTTTGTGAATTGTGATGTTCACTGTTCTGAGAAGAAATGTCAGGATTGTGAGAAAAAAGGCAGAATTTTAAGGTTTAAACTCTGAATCTTAAGAATAACAATATCAGAATTCAGTGTTATTTCTAATTTTGCAGAATTGTGAGATTGCGTTTAGCATAATTCTGACCTTTCCTCTCGAATTTAGGGTTTTACATCTCACAGTTTTGATTATTTTTCTCAGATTTTTGAGTTTACATCTCACAATTCAGACTTTGAAAAATTCTGAAAATCACAGTTATTACTTTCCCCCTCAAAATTCTAAGTGTAAATCTCACAATTATGATCTTTTTTCCTTAATGTTTTGAGTTCTGACATTTGGTCTTGTGAGTTTACATCTCACAATTATGATTTTCCCAACCCAGGCTCATTCTGAAAACGTACCCCTATATACATTTCTGGAGAGCGCCAAATACGTCCCAGGAGCTACGTTTTTTTGCAGTTTTTGTTTTTGCGAATCCACCAGAGGCCGCTGTGTACGCTTTATAAGATCTAATATTTATCTCGCAAGTGCCATTCGCGTCTGGTGTTTTTGGGTAAATCCCCCAGAGGCCGCTGTCGACTGACTGTCGACTGACTGATCGACTGACCCACCCTCCTCCTGTTTTCAAAGGCAATCCAGAAAAAAGAAAAGCCCTCGCCCGATTTTTTACAACGTTTTCAGATTTTACCACATTCTCACCCTGTTATCTATTTGTTTATTTTATTTTTTGGCTTCTGTTTTTGTCTTACCTGCTTTCTGGAACCATTCTTTGCCGGACTTGAACCCCGACGTCGTGGTCAACTCCTCTCTGCACCTCAAGTCCGCCAACGTACATGGCGAGCTAACTGGACAAACTGGTAACAGCGGGAAAGCTGTCCATACGGAGGTAAGCGGTCAGCTGGTAAGCACGAAAGGGAACGGCGTCATACTGCCCCGTAACATTTGTTTTAAAGACGAAATGCAGCCATACGTTCGTCTGGCTACATAATTCGCAATCTCCAGAAATGTATATAGGGCTACGTTTTCAGAATGAGCCTATGTTGGTTTTGTCTTGAAATTCACAATAAACTTTTTTCTTAAAGTTTTTTTTGTCTCAAAAGTTTGAGTTTAAATCTCACAATTTAGATTTTTCACCATTTTTTTTACTTAAGTTGTGAGGTGTGAGATTTAAATTCACAACTTTCAGTCTCACAGTTTAAGTTTAAGGGCTACACGGTGGCGCAGTGGATAGCACGATCGCTTACAGCAAGAAGGTCGCTGGTTCAAGCCTCGGCTGGGTCAGTTGGCATTTCTGTGTGGATTTTGCATGTTCTCCCCGTGTTGGCGTGGGTTTCCTCCGGGTGCTCCGGTTTCCCCCACAAGTCCAAAAACATGCAGTATAGGTGAATTGGGTAAGCTAAATTGTCCATAGTGTATGAGTGTGTGTGGATGTTTCCCAGTGATGGGTTGCAGCTGGAAGGGCATCCGCTGCGTGAAACATATGCTGGATAAGTTGGTGGTTCATTCCGCTGTGGCGACCCCAGATTAATAAAGGGACTAAGCCGAAAAGAAAATGAATTAATAAATGAATGTTGAGTTTAAATTGAAAATTTTATTTCCCCTTCAGAATTCTGAGTCTAACAATTTTGTCTTTTTGTGTTGGAAATCCAAATTGTATGTCTTGTAGTCTCATTGTGATCCTCTTTGTAACAGATATATCTCGATTGTGAAAGAGAAAAGCATTTTTTTTTTTCACAATTTTCACAAGTTCACAATTATGTTTAGCTCAATTTGAATGTTTTTCTCTTGGCTCTATCAGACAATTAACTCTCAACAGATAAGATAAAATATAAATCTAATAACATGAGCTTTTTAAAAGCATTATCATAAGCTGTTATAAAGGAAAATAACTTCTTTAATACCCATACATGGAGCCTCGCAGAATTTAAAGTCTATTTCCTCAAACTCAGCTGACATATTGTCAGCAAGTGTGGCTGGATGGTTTTAGGCAGCAATCTGCTCACCGTGGCATCAGATAGCAGATTAATTGCCTTGTGTGGACCTGCATGCGGATGGCCATTTGGCACGTTGAGATCCACATATCAAGTTTCAGCAAAGAGAATCGAATGTTTGGTGATAAAACAGTGTGCAGGAGACACAATGTAATGGAACCCTGACAAAATCTACACGTTAATCTGCACATTTATCGTTTTCCAAACAATAATCAGCATTCTGTATGTTTGCCACAAGCAGCGCCTCCTCTGAATTGTCAAAAAGCAACATTGAATGGAGAAATCAATAGCAGTAAGTGAGAGGATTTGGCCAGGCGGAGTAAACAGAAAGCGTTTAGGGATTGATGTGCTGATGTTTCAGTCCAGAGCTGCACGCTGATTTCCCACACGCAAACATTTGACCACAGGTTATTTATACTTCTCATTAAATACAGTGGCAGCAGAACTCACACGTTACATGCAGAGTGTGGCTTTTAAACCTTTTTTTTTCTTGGAATGTTTTTAATTTTTGTTTTTATAGGCAAATATTAATTACATGCTATCAATTCAGTGTACAACATAATGTCACTCAGCTCGCCTTGAATTCTCTGCTTATGCTGATTGCTATATATTAATATTAAAACGAAAAAATTAGATGAAGCATTGCTTCTTTTTGCTTTGGTTTAAACAATATTCAATATCATAATGCAACATGTACATACAGTTGAAGGCAAAATTATTAGCTCTCCTGTAATATATATATATATGTTTTTTATATTTATTCATTCATTCATTTTCATTTCGGCTTAGTCCCTTTATTAATATGGGGTCGCCACAGCGGAATGAACCGCCAACTTATCCAGCATATGTTCTACGCAGCGGATGCCCTTCCAGCTGCAACCCATCACTGGGAAACATCCATACACACCCATTCACTAGGAAGACTAATAATTTTGACTGTATATACATGTACACAGGTAGCATAGAACAGAAGTAGATTTACTCAGAAGTAATCTTTTTTCACTGACTTGCAAAACAGATTCTGTAATCATAAAATGTACCAGAAATGCAGTGTGGAATAAACCAGTTTAATCCCGTCAGCCTGAATTTCCACGTCTGCATTGCAGTCCACAATGGTGACTCAGAAACGCAGAAATCACTCTGCACAGGGGAATGTGTGAAGATCCCTGTGCATGGAGGTGGGAGAGGCAGCCAGTTTCATACACTAAGCTGTTGAACTCGCTTAATTGTTTAGTGCTGTATGCCGTTGTCATTTTTATTAGTTGAATTTTCCCCATGATATTTATATTTAGCATTGATTCGGTTTTATTTCATTTTATTTATTTATTCATTTATTTATTTATTTTTACTAATTTTAGGAGTAATCCTCCGGGTGCTCCAGTTTCCCCCCACAAGTCCAAAGACATGCGCTATAGGTGAATTGGGTAAGCTAAATTGTCTGTAGTGTATGAGTGTGAATGAGTGTGTATGGATGCTTCCCAGTGATGGGTTGCAGCTGGAAGGGCATCCGCTGCGAAAAACATATGCTGGATAAGTTGGCGGTTCATTTCGCTGTGGCGACCCCAGATTAATAAAGGGACTAAGCCGAAAAGAAAATAAATGCATGAATGAATGAATTTTAGGAGTTAAAATTAGGGATGCACCAAAATTTTCGCCACAGAAAATTATTTTCTTTTTTTTTGGGCCAAAAAAGAAAAACAGCCAAAAATATATGCCGTGTGGTTGGTTGCTGCGTCGACCAAAGAGCAAAGAGCATGCATGCCATGGTCAAAGTTTAAAGTAGTTCAATACTTTGTGGATATTCCATTCATGTACAGATATACATATCTATGCATGAACTGCACAAAGTCAGCTCAAATGTTGTGCCCACATTTGTAAATAGTATGTTTGTTCTTGCCGCTTGCAATAGCACTACTGTGCTGTCAGGGCAGCACTGGTAAAATGACGCTTCTCAACTCACTCTAAATAAAAGTTTACTGTCAATAATTTTATTGGCTTGTGTTTTTTTAATTAGTATAGTTTAAGTTATTGAGTTTTAAATTACTCTAAATTTCTAAATAAAAAAATAAATAATTATTTCAGAGGCAGCATGGTGGCACAGTGGGTAGCACATTCGCCTCACAGCAAGAAGGTCGTTGGGAAAGTTTGCATGTTCTCCCCGTGTTGGCGTGGGTTTCCTCCGGGTGCTCCAGTTTCCCCCCCAAATCCAAAGAGCCTCGGCTGGGTCAGTTGGCATTTCTGTGTGGAGTTTGCATGTTCTCCCCGTGTTTGCGTGGGTTTCCTCCGGGTGCTCCGGTTTCCCCCACAAGTCAAAAAACATGTGGTACAGGTGAATTGGGTAAGCTAAATTGTCCGTAGTGTATGTGAGTGATTGAGTGTGTGTGGATGTTTGGATTGAGTGTGTATGGATGTTTCCCAGTGATGGATTGCAGCTGGAAGGGCATCCACTGCATAAAACATGCTGGTTAAGTTGACGGTTCTTTCAGCTGTGGCAACCCCAGATTAATAAAGGGACTAAGCCGAAAAGAAAATGAATGAATAATTATTTCAAAGATTTTTTGCTTCGTTTACATTTTTCGACCAAGTGCATCCAGTGGTTTTGGCTCATATATCATTTTTCATTGCAGTGCATCCCTACTTAAAACCTGTCAGTTAGTTTCCAAGGCAATGTTTGTTTTATTGATTTTTTTCATTAGCTGCACACAATGAGTCATGCAGAAGGAGAAGATACTAAAAATGATATGTGAAAATCTCTTAGTCCCTCAAACTGATTAGAAACCTCATGAGAAATTTCATTCATTCATTTTTCTTCGGCTTAGTCTCTAATTTATCAGAGGAATGAACCGCCAACTACTCCAGGTTATGTTTTACGCAGTGGATGCCTTTCCAGTTGCAACCCAGTACTAAGAAACAACCATATATTCTTGCATATACACACAATCATACACTACAGCCAATTTACTTCATTCAATTCACCTATAGCGCATGTCTTTGGACCGTGGGGGAAACCGGAGCACCCGGAGGAAACCCATGCCAAAACGGGGAGAACATGCAAACTTTCCCAACGACCTTCTTGCTGTGAGGCGACAGTGCTAACCACTGAGCCACTGTGCCGCCCCATGAGAATTTTATTTATTTATTTATTTTTGTTTTGGTCATGTGTGATTAATGATGAAATTTTTCTTTTTCAAATATTTCCCAAATGATGTTTAACAGAGCAAAGACATTTTTTACAGTATTTTCTATAATATTTTGTCTCCTGGAGAAAGTCTTATCTGTTTTATTTCGGCTAGAATAAAAGCAGTTTTACATTTTTTAACAAGCATGTTCAGGTCAATATTATTAGCCCCCTTAATCGATATTTTTGTTCACTTGTCTACAGAACAAACCATTGTAATACAATGACCTGGCTAATTACGCTAACTTGCCTAATTAAACTAGTTAATTGCATTTTAAGCTGAATAGTGTCTTGAAGAATATCCAGTAAAATAGTATGTACTGTCATCATGGCAAAGATAAAATAAATCAGTTATTAGACATTAGTTATTAAAACTATTATGTTTAGAAATATGTTAAAGGGGTGGTCCACAGTGTAGTTTTAAGGCTTGGTTGTGTTTATAAGATGTAAAGCAATGTGTGCTCATGCTTCACTTGTAGAACATCACGTTATTTTTCATATATCTTACTTTGATTGTATACAGCTACTCACCTAACATGAAAACGAATGTCATATTTCCTAGTTCCTCCGAAAGGCCCGTCCTCAAGAGACTCTGATTGGTCAGCTAACATAATGTGCTGTGATTCGTGAATCGGCTCCGCGTCACGCCCCCACAAGCACTCGAGTTAGCGCTGTGTAAACAGCAGCCTTAGCTGCCTGAATTAGACAGAAAATAAAGAGCACACCTCACGCCTGCTCTCTAAAATAAAATCTGACAAGTGTCTTTCACATATATTCGGAGTAAGCATGTGTAAGTAATATGAAACGTTCACATATGTTTAGCAAGTTGGTTATTTAAGATGTAGAACACACGGAAAGCTGCCGCATAATTAGAGAGACACGCATAGAGAGACACTGCACACGCTGCTGAAGATTGTGTGGGTGTTTACAGGGGTTTGACTGATAAATATGAATTTGTAGCTAAATTGTACGCGGTGCCAAACAGCATTTCCCGTTGTTTACTTCCTTGATTATGTCCTCGCTACAACATACCGTTAACGCTAGAAACTGTGCATTTAATAGATCAAGTTTACCAAATAAAAACACCTACAGGTTGTGGCTCACAATCCACAGCTTCGTCGGTTGGAGGAGTTTTTAAATAATTAAATAATTAAAATTAAACTGTAAGCACTTCTCTCTTTGTGTTGTCTCCTTTGGAAGCCCAAATACAGAAACAGATGAAGCTCTGTGGAAATAGCAGCGTTTGGACGGCATTTTAGCTTTCTCTGCTATAACATTAAAGCGCATCTGGCCACGCCCCGTTGCTGCGCAGGGTGTGTGCGCATGGTGAATGCGTGTAACCTGAAGCATTTATGACCTCACTAGCCCGGATGAATTTTTTTGTAGTCCCCAAATTCGTTGGCTGTAGGCTTTGCTAAGCTAACTCCAATTTGCATTGCACTTTGAGCATATTATATTCAGAGATGTTGTTTATGTTCACACAGCTACATTACACATCAACTAAAGTTTAAAATATAATATCGTAGTGGATCACCCCTTTAAAAAAATCTCCTTCCCTTCAACTGTACGTCTGTGTCTCCAGTGCATGCATGCACGCACATTTTCCCAAGCCTTACTCTGTTTTCTGACTGAAATAAGTGATGTTAGATGGTGTGGCAGAGGGTGGACTGTCCCTGGAATAGATGTCTGGCTCTAATCGTTCCCCTGAGGTCCTCGAGAGTTATCAGTGTTTACAGTATACAGGGTCGAGCAGAGACCTCTCTTTCTCTCTCTCTCTCTCCCCTCTCTCTCTCTCTCTCTCTCTCTCTCTGTCTCTCTCTCTGTCTCTCTCTCTCTCTCTCTCTCTCTGTCTATTCTCAGTGGTCTGAGCTCATGTTGTCATGGTGAAGATGATCTCATAGTGCTGTACACAGCTGGAGTAAACACTGCCCTCCGCAGTCCTGATGCCACCTGCTCAGGGGACACATCCATCTACACATTACAGCACTTTCAGCATCAATTTTACTGTACAGAAAGAGATGGACTGAAGGTGACAGCTTGTTAAGCTGTGATGTAGGGAGGGCTGTGCGATATGACAAAAGTCTCATATCACAGTACAAGTCATCTCATATCCCCATAATGATTACGATATAGTACCATTTCTGTAAATTCAAGCACTTAGAAGTTTATATATGCAGTTGAAGTCAGGATTATTAGCCCTCCTGAATTATTCTCTTTAATCCCAATTTCTGTTTAATGGAAAGACGATTTTTTTCAACACATTTCTAAACATAACAGTTGTAATAACTTAATTCTAATAAATGATTTATTTTATCTTTGCCAAAATGACAGTAAGTAATATTTTACTAGATATTTTTCCAGATACTAGTATTCAGCTTAAAGTGACATTTAAAGGCTTAAAGGTGCAGTAGGTGATTGTCTTCAGAAACATTTTTGCTGGTTAAAAGTCTCTTTGCATTCCAATAGTAATGATTAAAGTAAATGATTTAAATGTATTTATATGTGTTTTTACATTCTGGGTAAGGCATAAAACTAAAAAATGTTTATCCAATTAAATATTGTCAGGCCGACAATTCCCATAACTCTGATAAGTAGCTCAAACTGTCTGTCAACAAATGAAGATTTGTACAACTACACACCCCTTCACGCAGATCTGCCATTGTTGTGTAGACGCGTGCATGCGTGACGCACGTTCATGTGCAGACAAGACAATCACAGTGGTAAAATCAAATGCTGAATCAAAACTTGTTAAAATCCTGAATCAATATTGGAGTTGTACGCTGGAGGAAACACTTCATGGCTGAAGTATTTATTTTAGACAGGTAATGTTATGTTTTAAAACTATTTTAGGCAGGCAAAGATGATGTAGATTGTGTTGTATTATGAATGGGTTATATGCACAGAAGTGTTGTTCAGCCACTGAAATCTCCTAGCAAAAGATTGATGTGACTATTTTCAGTTTAATAAGGTATCTTTTACAGCATTGATAATGTAGATTTTTATTTAGTTTAACAACAAAACATAAGGAAATAGCGCTATTTCGCCTAGCCTGCTTTACTGAGGTGAAGTTGGTTTTATATTCATATTGGTTCATTTTTGAACAATGACAGCCTGTGACGCGCTCCCTATATTGTTTAATCGTGACAAAAAATATATGAAATACTGTGAAAAAATCCTTGCTCTGTTAAAATCATTTGGGAAATATTTGAAAAAGAAAAAGATTCACAGGAGATCTAATTATTTAGACTTCAACTGTATACATTGACCACATGTAAACAACTAGTTTTATTTTTTTACCTGTGCATATACTCAGAAATCTACTCCTAGTTCATATAGGATCATATTTCTCTCTTTATTTTAAACTTCAGTGCAAATACTTGATTAAAAATGTAGACATATTAAATAAATGCAAACAAAAAATAAAACACATTTCAAAAACCAATTATTACAGGTTCAACATAAAAATAAAAATATTGCTAAATAAAAAGCAAAGCATAGCCATTGCACTTTCAAGAGCACAATGCTGTTATTCAGGTTTCTGTTTGCTTATGGCATGTAATATTGTGTTAATATAAATTCTGAAAAGTATTATCATAAACAATATTTTGTTACACCACGATAGAGCATAATATGAAATTATACACTTTTTATTTTATCCATATGAGATATATCATTATATTGCACAGTCCTACTGTGAAGTATGGAATAATGTTTCTGGGTTCAAGCCTCTGCTCATATGAATTGAGAAACATCTCAAATTCATTCATTCATTTTCATTTCGGCTTAGTCCCTTTATTAATCTGGGGTCGCCACAGCGGAATGAACCGCCAACTTATCCAGCATATGTTTTACGCAGCGGATGCCCTTCCAGCTGCAACCCATCACTGGGAAACATCCATACACACCCATTCACACACATACACTATGGACAATTTAGCTTACCCAATTCACCTATACCGCATGTCTTTGGACTTGTGGGGGAAACCGGAGCACCCGGAGGAAACCCACGCCAACACGGGGAGAACATGCAAACTCCACACAGAAACGCCAACTGACCCAGCCGAGGCTTGAACCAGCGATCTTCTTGCTGTGAGGCGAACGTGCTATCCACTGCGCCACCGTGAGGCCAACATCTCAAATCTCTATAGTCATTTATGACCACAGTTCAGTCCTCATTTAAAGCGAATATTTTAGAAAACCTCTACAGTGTCCATTACAGTCTCTGAACCAGACATCAGCATTTACATGATTTATAAAAGATGAGTCATTGTCTGACCAACTGGGACCAGGCATGGATATATGGTTTTCAATAGAATTACAGCATACTGTGAGCATTTGTTGTTCACTCTTGCCAACTCATTTAGTGTTTGGACCTGGAAACTGAGATGTGATGTCAGAATTAACAAGAAGATTTACCATGAGATTTGTTGGCCAATTTGATGACATGAAAACAAACATGAAATTCACAGAAATAAACATTCAACATAGAATCAACACGGCAATTTGTAACTTTTTGATTTAGTGGCTAATTTATATAAATTTGTGCAATCTCCTTCGATTTGCTCATCCTATAATGATGGTTGGGTTTAGGCACGGGATTTGGTGCCTGCCTCCTTTTAAAAATTATACATTTTCATAGGTCTAAACTCGTATGAATTCATACGAATTAGCCTCTAATCTGACACAATGTAAGATAGTTACGTTTCCTCCAACCCAGGCTCATTCTGAAAACGTACCCCTATGTATATTTCTGGAGAGCACCAGAAGGTATGTTTTTTTTGCAGTTTTTGTTTTCGCAAATCCACCAGAGGCCGCTGTGTACGCTTTTTCAGATCTCAAATTTATCTCGCTAGTGCCATTTGCACTTGCTCTTGTCAGGTAAATCCACCAGAGGCTCCTGTCGATTGACTGACTGACCGATCGACTGACCCACCCTCCTCCTTCCCTAAACCCAACCAATAGTGTTTTCAAAAGCAATCCACTAAAAGAAGCCCTCGCGGCAGCCTGATTTTTACCACGTTTTCAAATTTTACCACATTCTCATCATGTTATTTACTTGTTTATTTTATTTTTTGGCTTTTGTTTTTGTCTTACCTGCTTTCTGGAACACTTCTTTGATAGACTCGCACCCCGTCATTGCGGTCAACTCCATTCCATGTCACAAGTCCTCCGACGTAAGCGGGAAGCCACTGGCCAAACTGGTAATAGCGGGAAAGCCATCCACATAGAGGTAAGCGGTCAGCTGGTAAGCGCGAAAAGGAATGACGTCATACTGGCCTGGCATACCGGCATTCGTTTTAAAGAAGAAAAGCAGCCATACATTCCTCTGGCTACATAATTGACGATCTAAAGAAATGTATAAAAGACTTCATTTTTAGAATGAGCCTATGTTGGTTTCCTCAATGGATCAGGCTGCATAAACCATAAATGCATTCAAAACTTAAAGTTTGTACTTTTTTTTGGGTGGGTTAGTCGGTCAGTCAGTCGGTGGGTCGACAGCAAGCAAGCCTGGTCGGCTGAAGTGTTTACTGCTCCCTCTGGTGGATTTATACGAGAAAGGACGACGCACGAGAGAAACTTGAGATCAACAAAAAGGGTACACAGCGGCCTCTGGTGGAAAAATGAAAACTGCATGCAGATGTACCTCCGGTTACGTTTTTCTCTGTGCCCAGAAATGTAGACCTGGGTACGTATCCGTAATGAGCCTGGGTTGCTGAAATGTCACATAAAAAAAAAAACTCCTTGGACAACAAAACACTATTGGCTTATTGAGGAGCTCCATATGCCTCGCCATCTCTTCATGTTTCAGTTGAAACCACACCACTTTTTCGAACAAAGTTTCTCATTTCAAGGCACTTCAGAGGACCTTTCTTGGCATAAAGTAACAAAACTGTACTGGTTTCAGACATGTTAATATTCATTTTTAGACAACACATCACCAATGTTTCTTTTGAAGAATTATTAAAGTAATAATTTGTGGAATAACCCTGATTTTTAATCACAACAAATGAAACATTTTCTGACCAGCTGTGCATTTGACCTGCTGTTGACCTATTTTTCAAATCCTTGAGATAAGCAAGCAGACCCTCTTTGTGCGCAATCTCCTCTCTTTTCAGAAACATGTAATGAAATATTCTTCCATAGTGATGGTGAGTCACGGCTGGTAACACGGTGCAGGCAGACGCTGTGAATGCGCTGTAGTGAAATGCCAGCAGTGATCTGGATGATCTGCTGTTTTTAAGGAGAGAAGTGTGTCCCTGCTTGAAGCTCTTTAATGACGCTAATGGAGTTGTTTATAAGCCTATGATTCACCATAACAAGGATAAACAAACCATCTCATCTCCCATCTAGTGCTGTCGCAATACTTAAATTTCTAACTTTGATACAATGCCTTACAAAATAGCAATACTCGATACAATTTTACTCAATACCGTGGAGAAATATCGCAACAGCCTTAATTACAATGACCATATATACGCATGCCTTATTTCTTATTTCTATATTTTGACTGAGTTAAAATTTCACTGTTAGATGCAACTGTTTTGATGACATGTATTTTGATGTTATTTGGCACATGCTGTAAACAAAATAAGTATTGCACACGTCACAATTTTTCTCAGAAAATATATTTCTAAAGGTGCTGTTGACTTGACAAGGTGAATGTTTGACCAGATGTCAGTAACAACCAAAGTAATCCATACTTACAAAGAAAACAAACATAATTAGTTTAGAAATTAAGATATGTGTAATGAAATGAAATGACACAGGGAAAATGTATTGAACACATGAAGAAAGGAAGGTGTATAAAGACATGGAAAGCCCAGACAGCAGCTGAAATCTCTCAGTAGTTTTCAGCACCCCTGCTCTTTGTGAATGTAAGTGAATATGAGCTGTTTCAGTCTTAACACTTACATACCAGATGATGAAGAGGAAATCAGGGTGGACATTTTAGCAAGACAATAATCCAAAACACAGCCAAGGAAACTCTTGACTGGATTCAGAAAAGAAAAGAAACTGCTAGAATGGCCAACCAATTAGCTGACCTGAATTCAATAGAAAATAAGAGCTAAAGATCAGTTTATAGAGGAGACCCACAGAACACCCAAGACCCAAGTACGGTGAAGAAATCATACCTGAGCAGCACATGAGGCTCCATTCTCCATACAAGAGGTGTCTTTAAGCTATCATTGCCAAAACAAAAGCTTTTTATAAAAGGTATTAAATACATTTCATTAATTTAGTACCTTCTCCTTTTGTCATTCCATTGTTATGACACATAACAAATGTTTCTGATTTGTTTTTGTTTGTTTTGGTATATATGTATGTTTGGATTGTTTGGGTTTCAATTTCTGGGTCAATCTGGGTCAATTTTATGTCAACAGCTCCTACCAGGAAATCTACCAGGAAAAATCACAAATTCAATACTTATTTATCTGCTGTATTTAACCTATTCATATTAGTGCAAGAACATGCAAAAGAGAACTCTAAGAGAGAGAGAGAGATTTTGTCTTTAAAACGAACACTATGGGGGTGTGATGTCGTTCCTTTTCTTGCTTACCAGCTGACCGCTTACCTCCATGTGGACTGCATTACTTGTGGCATTACTCGATGGCATTACTCGCGGCGGACTTGTGATGCGGAGCGGAGTTGACTGCGACGAAGGGGTTCGGGTCCGATGAAGAACAGTTCCAGAAAGCTATAATCCAGAAAGCTTAAGACAATAACAGAAAAAAAATAAAGTAAACAAGTAAATAACAGGGTGAGAATGTGGTAAAATCTGAAAATGTGGTAAAAATCAGGTGAGGGCTTTTCATTTTTCTGGATTGCTTTTGAAAACACTGTCGGTTGGGTTTAGAGAAGTGGGCGGGTTAATTGGTGCTTTTGAAAACACTATCGCTTGGGTTAAGGGAAGAAGGAGGAAGGGTGGGTTAGTTGATCAATTAGTCAGTCGACAGCGGCCTCTGGTGGATTTGCGCGAGAAGAGCAGGCGCGAATGGCACCCATGAGATAAATTTGAGATCTCAAAAAACCCTACACAGCAGCCTCTAATGGAGTCGCGAAAAACAAATACTCCAAGAAAAATGGATCTCCTGGGACGTATTTGGCGCTCTCCAGAAATGTGTAAATCCGGTCCATTTTCCGAATGAGCCTGGTTGCTTATTTTTTATTCTATTATTCAGTTTATATAACTGAATACGTAGTGTTCATTCACTACTTACTTTTATTTCTAAAATATATTTATTATCTGTTTTTTGTCCTGTCTCTGTAATTTTGTTGCACTGTAGAAGCTTCTGTCACGAAAGCAAATTCCTCGTATGTGTGAACATATATGTATACCTGGCAATAAAGCTCTTTCTGATTTCTGATATAACTGAAAACTACTGTTATACCTCAGATACCTGTAAAACCTCCTAAGCCCTGTTTATTTTAGTAGTGTTTGCTATATTGTATTCATTTTGTATTGGTTTTGCATGTAGGGTTTTATTGTTTTTATTTGACAGTTTCCTGTTTTTTTACTAAACAAATCTCATACCTAACCGTACTGAAACAGTGACCTTAAAACTGATAACCAAAAAGTCTGTATTGTTGCACCCCTAATTGATACTACAGGGATATTGTACAGTGATAAAAGTGATATTGTATCATTTCAAATGTCAATACTATCGAACACTATACTTCCATCAGCATTTTGCAGCATCTTTGAGCTTCACTGCTGTCTCTTCTCCAGCTCTGGTGCTAGAGCCACATGTGTCTTGTTTTGTTTGCTGAAGTATTTTCAGTGACAAGTTTATTTATAAAAATTTTTTCACACACAATAACATTTCAGAATGCTTTGTGTGCGTTTTTGATTACATTACGTCATTCAAAAGGCTTAATGTGATTCTTTCTGTTCAGACATACCATGTGTACTTTGAGTTCTGGGATCATGTGTGAATGTCACTGCAGTTATAGGAAGACTTGACACAGATCACTGAGAGCATCTGCTGTGCTCAGGGGAAATGTTGAGTTTTGTTCATCCAAGCTGGATTGAGGACAGTGGATGATGGTTTGACATACAAAGCTGTCATGACACAGGGATTTCATTAGTCTACAGTAAGCTAATACAAATGTACACTCAAAAAATGATGTTTACTGTTTGTTCAAACTACTTATTTAAAATGAGCTGAATCAACACAATTCAGTTTTTTTGGGACAACTTAATTGTTTCATGTTCAATCCACTTAAATTTGTAAAAACTAATACGTTAACATAATTCCCTTATTTTGTCCCAAGACAAATCGACTGTGTAATCCAGCATTTTTGTTTTTACTGTGTATCTACTCCATAAAAGATATGTACATAACTAATACTTTATGAATTAAATAATGATAAAACTTATTAACTAGGATTTTTATTCTGGAAATACCATACTATTGTGTTTTTTGATCATGTTTATAACCTGATATTATAATCAGAATGAATGAATGAATCAATGAATGCATTTGTAGTGTTTTTTGGTTTTTTTACTTATTTTTACACGGCTCTCAGGAATACTTGATACTGATTGCGACGTTAAAAGGTATGTTATTTGAATCAGTATCAGAATCAGAATGGGTTTTATTGCCAAGTGTGTTTACACACACAAGGAATTTGTTTTGGCTACAGAAGCTTCCAGTGTACATAAAGTGAACAGTGACAACATGAAATACATATGAAAAACACAACAAACATTAAACAGAGATGCAATCAGTCAAAAGCTCTGGATGATGAATTGTATGTACAGATTTGTTATAAATATACAAGTTATAAGGTGCTGTGTACAACTGCATAAAAAAAGTATTGCACTGTAAATTGTTATAAGGTGCTTTGTACGAGTGCGTATGATAAAGTATTGCACGTTTATTGCACAGTAGGGGAATATTTAACTGTTCATGAGGTAGATGGCCTGAGGAAAGAAACTTTTCCTGTGTCTGGCTGTTTTTGTGCTTGGTGCTCTGCATCGCCGACCAGACGGTAACAGTTCAAACAGGAAGTGCGCTGGGTGTGAGGGGTCCAGAGTGATTTTGTAAGCCCTTTTACTCACTCTGGAAGAGTACAGTTCTTGAAGTGTAGGAAGGGTAGTGCCAGTGATTCGTTCAGCTGTCCGGACTATTCGCTGTAGTCTGCGGAGGTCGGTTTTGGCAGCTGAGCCGAACCAGATGGTGATTGAAGTGCAGAGGATGGATTGGATGACAGCTGAGTAGAACTGTACAAGCAGCTCCTGGGGCAGGTTGAACTTCCTCAGCTGACGGAGGAAGTACAGTCTCTGCTGGGCTTTCTTCACAATAGAGTCTATGTGAATGCCCCACTTCAGATCCTGAGAGATGGTGGTGCCCAGGAACCTGAATGACTCTACTGCAGCCACAGTGCTGTTCATGATGGTGAGTGGGGGGAGTGCAGGGCGGGTTTGCAGATAACAACCACTAAAACTAATAACACAGGCTCATCAGGGTGCTTTGAATCATTTTGACAATGAGTAAATAATTTCACGTCCTTATTTATATGCTTGTCTGTCACGCCACTGTTCTTTGGTGTCATCTTGTGACAGCCGTTTTCGTATCTGTCAGCTTTTGGTTTAAATGAATAATAAATAAACTATTATGGCTCAGAAAAAAGTTTTGTACCTAATTATTATGTTTTGTGGCAAGAATCCTTGTAATAAGATGCATATAGTACATCCAGGCAGTTGTTTTAACATAATAGAGCCCTTCATTCTTATACAATTGCTGATAAGCCTGTCTGGCTTTATTCTGCGATAACAACCAACTGGATGTGCTTTATTCATTACTTATTACACGGCTGCCTGGAATACTCGATTCTGATTGATCAGTCATGATTTTCCAAGGTATGTTATTCGAGATAACAGCCACTTAATAATGCAGGCTCATACAGGAACGTCAAATCACCATGACCGTCATTGAATTTGTTCAAATCCATATACTTACATCCACATTCATATCTATCTCCTTGTCTGTCACACTGTGGTTTTTAACTGATTTTAACTGTTTGGTGCCATCTTGTGAATGAATAATACGTTGATTAGCATAGTCTTCATTTAGCTGTTTTTTTTCTGTCAGCTTTGCGTTTTTGACTGTTTGGCGCCATCTTGTGACTGAATAATACACAAGTTAGTGTATACTCCATCAGCTTTTTTAGTTTCTTTCAGCTTTGCATTTAATTAAAGAATTAATAAACTATTATGGCTCAGAAAAATGTTTCGCAGCCTTGTAATAAGCAGGATACAGTACATCCAGTATGGTTGTTTTCACAGAATAAATCCCTTCAGTCTTATACAACAGTGCTTTGCTTTGCATTGGGTTGCCAATAAGCCTGTCAGGCTTTATTCTGCGATAACATCCTCCTGGATGTACATCACCCTTAACTTGCTGCACACTTAAATTGTTTTACAATTAAAATTAAATAATATAAAATATATAAGTTTAAATTTAATAAATAAAATAAGTAAAAATTTTGTTCCACTTTATTTCTTCTCAAATTGAAATCACATTTCTTATTTGGTACTTTAAGTCTAATACAGACAGTGGTGGAAGTGTCAGGCAAGGACTTTGGCTGCCTGGAAAGGTCAGAGCTTATTTTAAATAGTGAGACTCTTCGAATGAATGAGTATTCTGTACTCACACAAAGAGCTCAGGTGGGCTTCTACAGTTACCTGATATCCAGAGCAGTCTAAACAGGCAAACCTGTATTTTCAGACAGAACTCTGAGGTCCAGAATATAGCTCCTTGAACACTCTTTGCCATGCAGCTCATCAGGCTGACAGAGTCCTGACAGAGAATATTCATTCATTCATTCATTTTCTTTTCGGCTTAGTCCCTTTATTAATCTGGGGTTGCCACAGCGGAATGAACCGCCAACTTATCCAGCATATGTTTTACGCAGCGGATGCCCTTCCAGCTGCAACCCATCACTGGGAAACATCCACACACATACACTACGGACAATTTAGCTTACCCAATTCACCTATAGCGCATGTCTTTGGACTTGTGGGGGAAACCGGAGCACCCGGAGGAAACCCACGCAAACACGGGGAGAACTCCACACAGAAATGCCAACTGACCCAGCCGAGGCTCGAACCAGCGACCTTCTTGCTGTGAGGCGATCGTGCTACTCACTGCGCCACCGTGCAGCCCCTGGCAGAGAATACAAGAAGATAAACTTCACGCTCTCACAGATTGCCAAGGCACAGATTTCATAGATGGGGAACAATGAGATGTTAAAGGAACACTCCCCCCTTTTTTTGGAAATAGGCTCATTTTACAACTCCCCTAGAGTAAACCAGTTGAGTTTTACCATTTTCGAATTCATTCAGCTGATCTTCGAGTCTTGCAGGAGCACTTTTAGCTTAGCATAAATCATTTAATCAGATTAGACCATTAGCATCTCATTCAAAAATGTCAAAACAAAAAGCAAAAAGTTTCTATAATTTTCCTATATAAAGCTTAACACTTCCACATCATGTCACGAAAGAAAATGAAAAGTTGCAATTTTCTAGGTCAACAAAGTTCTGAGATTAAGGTGGCTACCGGGATGTTAAATAAGATTTTATTGAATTACATTTGATTATTATTCGTTTATGTTTATGTATAGTACTTTGAATTACCATTGTGTACGAAATGTGCTCCATAAAAACAATTCCATACAGCTTTACCATTTTTTAATCCATTCAGCCGATCTCCAAGTCTGTCGATAGCACTTTTAGTTTAGCTTAGCATAAGTCATTGAATCAGATTAGACCATTGGTGTCTCGCTCAAAAATGTAAAAAAATAGTTTCTATAATTTTCCTATTTAAAGCTTGACTATTCTGTATTTACATTCTGCACTAAGATCAACAGAAAATGAAAAGTAGCTGTTTTCTAGGTCGATACTAAGAGCGATACTTTTATTCTGGCATAACAATCAAGCAAGTTTGCTGCCATACCATGGCTGAAGCAGGTGATATAATATTACACAGCACCTAAAACCTGTCCCCAGTTGTAAATAGGTAACAGCGCAGTGTAAAATGTTTGCGCCTGCTTCAGCCATCATGCAGTAACAAAGTTCTGACTTTAAGGTGCCTGCCAGGATGTTACATGGGTTTTTATTTAATGAAATTAGTTTATTTGTTTATTATTCGTTTATGTCTATGTACAGTACTTTGAATTACCATTGTGTATGAAATGTGCTCCATAAAAACAATTCCATACAGTTTTACCATTTTTTAATCCATTCAGCCGATCTCCAAGTCTGTCGATAGCACTTTTAGTTTAGCTTAGCATAAGTCATTGAATCGGATTAGACCATTAGCATCTCACTCATAAATGTAAAAAAAAGTTGCCATAATTTTCCCAATTAAAGCTTTACTATTCTGTAGTTACATTGTGTATGAAGAAAATGCAAAGTAGCTATTTTCTAGGTTGACATGTCTGGGAACTATATTATTATTCTGGCATAATAATAAAGCAACTTTGCTGCCATACCATGGCTGCAGCAGGAGCAATAATATTCATTCATTTTCCTTTGGCTTAGTCCCTTATTTATCAGGGGTCACCACAGCGGAATGTATTATAGCATATGTTTTACGCAGCGGATGCCCTTTCAGCTGCAACCCAGTACTGGGAAACACCCTAACACTCGCATTCACACACACACTTATACACTACGGTCAATTTAGTTCATGCATGTCTTTGGACTGTGGGGGAAACCGGAGCACCCAGAGGAAATCCATGCGAACACGGGGAGAACATGCAAACTCCACACAGAAATGCCAACTGGCCCAGCTGGCACTTGAACCAGCAAACTTCTTGCTGTGAGGCGACAGTGCTAACCACTGAGCCAGTGTGCCGCGGAGCAATAATATTACACCTGAAAATACAGTTTTGCCATTTTTTTTAATCCATTCAGCTGATCTGTCGATAGCACTTTTAGCTTAGCTTAGCATAAATCATTGAATCAGATTAGACCATTAGCATCTCGCTCAGAAATGGCAAAAAAAGAGTTTCTATATTTATATATATAGAATATTCTATATTTCTATAAAGCTTAACTCTTAAGTCTAACCTACTTCTATAGGTACATCATGCACCAAATCGACAGAAAATGAAAAGTTTTTCCTAGGTCGATAATCCTAGAAACTATACCATCATTCTGGCGTAATAATCAAGCAACTTTGGTGCTGTACCATGGCTGCAGCAGGAGCAATAATATTGCACAGCACCTGAAAATATTCCCCAACTATGTAACTAGGTAACAGGGCCATATAAAATCTTTGTGTCTGCTTCAGCCATGTACGGCAACAAATTTCTGACATTAAGGTGCCTGCTAGGATGTTACATGGGATTTTATTGAATTACGTTTGTTTATTATTCGTTTTTTTTGTTTGTGTAAAGCACTTTGAATTTTCATTGTGTATAAGATGTACTTTATAAAAGGCTTGCCTAGCCTTACATTTCATACAGATTTGACTTAAATGAACAGCTCAGGTAAAAGCAATAACAGTTTATGATAATGAGTCCGGAAACACATTCATTTGCTTTTCTCCTGTACTTGTTTCCTGTGACGTACAGTAACTCTATCTGTCGTTTACACAGAGTGCTTGGCTAGCAGTGAGCAAACACATTTGTCAGCCTTCACTGAAATCCCATTGTCATTCTATTCAGCTCACAGTTGAAATAAAGAGAGTTGCAATCCGTAACCTTTATTGCTAGAAATTGCACTCAGTCTCGCTCAAGCCATTAACATTTGCACCATTACAGAAGTGCAAGAGCATTTTCACTGCGAGTATAGAAACGGTGGGAAATGCTGTTTAACAAGTAATATTCTAAAAGGCCTGCCATTGTCTGTTTTGGTCTTTTGTTACATTATGGTAATTAAGAATGGGTATTTACACAAGAGGAACAGAATTAGGTAGAGGTGAACGGACAGAGAGGTGTATGTATTATAATAGGGGTTGAAACATGACCCGTGAATGTACAATTTTACATGGGTCCAAAATAAGACATCTGATTTAAATGTATTACATTTACATTACATAAGTAGGAAACACATTCTATTGCACTGAATGGCAATACATTAGTGTTTTAGGTTGCACTGTGATCCTTATATAACATCGAATTACATATTAAAATTGATTCTTTATCTAAATATGCCTGGCAAGATTTTTTGATAAATAAATTACTGAATGACGCTGTGAAATGCTGATGACTGTTGAACGTGTCTTGTGAAAAGTGTCCATTGTGTAATAAGGAGATTCTCATTACTGCAATACAATGGTTTTTATTGTACAGCATGTACAGCATTGTAAACCATGATTAAAGCCAAATTAGGCAAAAAAACTATCAACAACGAAGACTTTGTTTCCTTTAATTAGAGCCTTGTTCGACCATCTCGTTTCAGTTTTGCAGAATTTGCCCCTTTTGCTCTGGATAATTATGCAGAAGTGTGACGTTTTGCGCCATTAACGACATCACGAAATGGACGTGGTTTAAAACAAGGTACAAAATGTCGGTCTTAGTACACAATGTAATTTCAGAAGAGAAGCGTTCCTTTGAAGAAAACGTGAAACGTGGGTGTGGCTTGACTTTGTCCATTGGGAGTTGATTGGACAGTTGTGGATTGCTATTGGCCAGTCTCCTGGGAGTGCCAGGTTGTTGTTTGGTGGATGTTGTACATGACAGAGGAGTTGTGGATTTAGATTGAGGTGCAGCAGGGCTGCTGTCGGGCCTCCTGCTGCCTTCATGACATTTACTCTGACTGATCTGCAAGTCTTGTAGGCTGTCAGTGTGTTTTATCCCAACCTTACTCTTCAAAGCTTTCTTTTTACCTAAAGTTAGATGTCTCCCACCGGTGGAGCTGTGGGCGGGGCCACATGAGCATCTAATATTATTGGTCCTTCCAGAATCAAAATGAGTTTTATTAACGTTTTTTATTACATCTAGATTTATGTAACTACAGTTAGACTTTACTGCAATTTTAGTTATTTACGGCAAAAACGCCCCGTAAAATACCACATACATTCTTTACAGTTCACTACTATAATATGCATTGAATTGTGGGTCATTTTAAAACTTAACTTACTGGATATTAGAAAATTTGCTGTATTCTACTGTAATTAAAGTAATCAAGTACCGCTACTGTAGTTGAAGACAAAAACGAGACAGTTAATGAAAAATGTATTAATTAACATCTTGTATCACAAAATATATTTAAAATTACTTTAGTAAACGCTTTAAAGTCTATATATTAAATAATAAAATAATGCTGTACATAATCTCATCAATTGTTTAGAATTTATTAAATTCAATAGTAAATACTAAAAAAAATTAGTTTTTCGTACTGCTAGTGTAAAATGAAAATATTCATTCATTTATTCATTTTCATTTCGGCTTAGTCCCTTTATTAATCTGGGGTCGCCACAGCGGAATGAACCGCCAACTTATCCAGCATATGTTTTAAGAAGCGGATGCCCTTCCAGCTGCAACCCATCTCTGGGAAACATCCATACACATCCACCCACACTCATACACTACGGACAATTTAGCTTACCCAATTCACCTATACCGCATGTCTTTGGACTTGTGGGGGAAACCGGAGCACCCGGAGGAAATTCACGCCAACACAGGGAGAACATGCAAACTCCACACAGAAACGCCAACTGACCCAGCCGAGGCTCGAACCAGCAACCTTCTTGCTGTGAGGCGAACGTGCTACCCACTGCGCCACTGTGAGGCCCGTAAAATGAAAATAAATTACAGTAAAAGTACTGTAAAAATGGTCATACTGTAAAATTAAAATGTGGCATTTTACCACAAAAGAAGTTGCAGTAAGGCTATTTTGCTAACAGTGGATAGATGTGTGCATTTTGAGATGAATGTAGACTGATATTTGTAGGCATGATGTATTTTTATGGTTAAAGTTTTTTTTCTGTTTACATTATTTGTTCATTGATGAAGTTGTGTTTTTTTTCTATCCTGATGATAATGAGATATAAATAAAAATTAAATATATTAAAGGTTAACAACAAGATACTGATACAGTTTGTTTTTAGAAAATAAAAACATAGAACTGATTCAAATAGTCAAGTCATGGTAACTTTGATCTGTTCGCTGTTTGCTGAAATTGGTGAATCCCATGACATTTTCTGATCACATTGTTGTTTTTTATGCATAAAATCAGTGGTCCCCAACCACTGGGACACAGAGTGGTACCAGTTCGTGAATCAGTTGGTACTTGAACGCACAAGAAGGACGAGGAATTTCTAAGGAATTTCCCTAAATGAGACGGTGAAAGTAAACATTACCATCTTTATAAAGGCGTAAACACATTAAGGTTGTTTATTTGCTGAAATTCCTATTATAATTAGTTTTATTTGTATTGTGCAATGTATATTTCTAAGGTTTTTATGCATAGTATATATTGTGAAAAGGGGAAAAACAATAAATCGTTGTATGAATGCTGTAATGTTTAAATAAATGTCCATTAAAAACATGTGAAGGTCATGTGACCATCATGAAGAACCAGGGAAGAACGCAGCATCTCATTACTTAGAGGACACATTCTCTCCCAGATAGCACCCATGCGTCGCAGAGACGTCTGCTGGACTTCCGCGTTTTCATCAGGGAGACGTCTTATTTAGGGCATTTGCTCATCTGGAAAACGTCATATAGACGTCCTTGTCAGACATTCAAACAACATCTATGCGATGCATCGCAGATGTTCATTATTATAATGTTAGGTCTGTGAGACATCTTATTTATGTAGCATAGACGTCGTTTTTTATTTTTTATTTAGACATTCCCTTATCCATACTGCTATGAATAACAGTAACAGTTACACTTATTATACATCCGTCTACACATATATGATAAGCTCAAGTATTTTCCACTCAAAAATAAAATAACAGCTGAAGAATCATTTGTAGAATTTTATTATATTATATTATAATTTATTATAGTTTATGGAGTTCGCATGTTCTCCCCGTGTTGGCGTGGGTTTCCTCCGGGTGCTCCGGTTTCCCCCACAAGTCCAAAGACATGCGGTACAGGTGAATTGGGTAGGCTAAATAGTCCGTAGTGTATGTGTGTGAATGGGTGTGTGTGGATGTTTCCCAGTGATGGGTTGCAGCTGGAAGGGCATCCGCTGCGTAAAACATATGCTGGATAAGTTGGCGGTTCATTCCGCTGTGGCGACCCCAGATTAATAAAGGGACTAAGCCAAAATTAAAATGAATGAATGAATTATTATATTATATTTTTCAACAAAACCAGTTTAAAATTTCAGGAGTTCAAGATTCATCCTATAGACGGCGTATAGAAGTAAAGAAGACGTCTCATTAACAATTGCTGCGACGTACATGTGCTATCTGGGCTGACATCTCTGCGATGTACATGTGCTATCTGGGCTGTTCTCCTGGTCTCCCGACTTCGTTCTTCTGAGGTAACTTGGCAAGACCGGTCTCCGGAAGAACGCAAGTCCGTTCTCTGCATTCTTGGAATTGAGAAACAGCCTGAGTAAGAAATAGACGTCTTTGTAAAGTTTCTTTGCTAAGGGGAAAAGGCCCAGTGAAAAACGAACTGCCAAGGAATGGATCTGCAACTCATTTGTCAACAAACCAGGTGAATTCAGCATGTCTGTGCAAGAAGATCAACTGCTGGAGATCGCAAATGACGCTGCCTTTTAGGGGTCGTTCACATATCGCGTCTTTTCTAAAGATTGCACAAGTTCATTATTTCCAATGGAGGGATCACTTTCCAGGCACACCTAGTTGAAAACATCTCTTTTCCGAATGCCACGAGCGCACTGCGAGTCACGTGACAAGAACTGACCGATCAGCTGTATACTTTGTATGGAATATACACATTTCACAGACAAACACAGAACACCCAAACACTGCAGTGCTTTTTTCATTTTCTTCATAAATAAAACTTGTGTCAGGGCTGCAGCAATGTTTTGTTTTGTCAGCTTGTCATCCTCTGAGAAAACTTTTGATTGTCACCTTGCAATCTACATCCATACAACCCCTTCCCGGGCTGTGGTAAAATGGTCAAGGGTTAACCGGTCCACGGTGATAAAAAGGTTGGGGACCACTGCATTAAACCACCCAAGTTTTGTGGTTTAGCATTATGGATGATTAACAGTTGCAGATGAGCATGTTTTTTTCTTTAAATTCAATCAAAGCATTTCTGACGTCCTTTAAATATTGCTTGAGTGATTGATTGGATGTGTTTGATTGGATTGTTTGGATCTTATCTGCCTCAAAAATCTTGCGTCTCCTCATTTTTTTTACCCTTCTGAAACAGGAGGTTCTAATTGAACAATGTCAAGAACAAACGAAAACCAAATTCACACACAAAAAGGATTATCAACTGCAAAAACATATGTAAGTGATTGAACATAAAACTATGAAGTTATCCCAAAAACTCATTTTATATAAGTGGTTTTAACAAGCAGCAGAAAGTCTTTGTGTAGTGTATTTTCTCAATATCCAACACCAAAACCCCAACAATCTTCAAGTAATCGCTTTAAAAGCAACCAGTTTACTCACTTTTTATTAAAGTAAATTGAACTAATCACAGTGTAGAAGCTCGAGTGATGCCCTGTTCCTCAGTGGGCTACAAATAATGAGAAATGGGCAATAACGCGTTTGTAATTGCGGTGCACTGTTTGAGCGCTAATGGATGTGTGGTTGTGGCTCAAGCTGGGAGAACATAAAACATCTGTCCGTAACTGCTTAAACTCCTCAGAGCGTGCCAGAAAACATCGTTTGGCTTCAAGTTTATTTCCTTTACTTCCGCAAAATGTATTTCAGCATGTGGAACATCTGTCTGGCGCTTACTGTGTGGTTTCCACTGATCTTGTCTGCAGGTTTTGACAGAGGAAGAGAAAGACTCCACAGCAGGACAAGAAGATGAGGAATGGGAGAAGGCCTTGTCTGTGGAGAGGTTTGGGGACATCATTACTGAGTCTGCCGTCAATGGCGCAGACAAAATGGGCCGCAGTTACAATGAGAAAGACTTTGAGTGTGAGTACTGCTTGATGTATAACTCAACAAAACTATATGTGCATTCTGTTTTAAACACATATTATTGTTTGTTTGTTTGTTTGTTTGTTTGTTTGTTTGTTTGTTTGTTTG
>CAIGQW010006086.1:48973-61725 GCA_903798125.1 Danio choprae
TTGTTTGTTTGTTTGTTTGTTTGTTTGTTTGTTTGTTTGTTTGTTTGTTTAGACTTTATTAATACCAAAGGGAAATTCAGGTCACAGCAGAGCTCTCTATACTATAAAATAAATAAAATAGATTACATATATAAAAAGGCAATAGTATTAATAAAATTACATTCATACTGCTCACCTATCTACAGTATTAATGCAAATACAATTCAGAATTCAAACCAGTGAAGCTTGTAAGGACTAATGGCCAGGACTATATATACAGCTCTCATTCCCACACACATTGCTGAGTCTTGTTGTTTGCTGTAACATTACAAAGCGTATCCTTGTTTAATCTTTCCATGGTTTTTGACCCTTGCCTTGTTTCCTTGTTTATGTTGTCTTGCCACCTGTACCTACCACTTTGTAGTGGTGGGCAAAGCGAGGCTTCATGAAACAATGAAACAGTTGAAGCAAATTAAAATTAAAACACTTTAGTCACGTGACCTGGGTGTTTTGAATCACATTAGTCACGTGACTTAGGTGTTTCGGATCATGATTCAGTGACTTCGAAACACTTGCGCTTCGGGATCTTGCGTTTCGAAACATCAGTTTCACGTCAGCTATCCTATGTAGTGGTGGGCAAAGCGAGGCTTCATGAAACGCTGAATCAGTTGAAGCAAATGTGTTAAAACTTCGAAACATTTGGAAACCCGTCTCTATAGTGACACCTAGTGGTCATTTTTATGTAATGCTCTGGAACAGCTTCAGCAAAGAAATGGTAAAGCAAATTGAGGTATTAAACCCCATGTTGTAGAGTTTAGTGAAGCGCTAAGAGTTCCAGACTAGCATGCCGAGATAATAGGTTCGAATCTAGGGTGATACAGCTATAGATGTTAGTTTTTAAATACTCTGTTCTTGTAACGTGTTTTATCTTGACATTGGTCTAACATTGACCGACCCTGTCAGTCAAACAGAGAATTGACAGGTCTCAAAACGCTTCTAAAATGATCGATTCTTTGAGTCGCTTTAGTCATGTGACCTGATGTTTCAAAACACTTTAGTCACGGGACCTGGGTGGTTCGAATCATGCTTCGGTGCAGTGTTTTGAAACACTTGCACTTTGGGATCTTGATACTGTGCCGAAAAGTCAGTTTCACGTCAGCCATCCCTACCACTTTGCCTGTGACCTCGACTACGCTTTTGGGTTAGCCTCATTGTAAACGTTTGTTCCTGTTTGACCATTGCCTGCCTGACGATTTTTAATAAAACTGCATGTTGGATTCTCAACTCCGTTGTCACCCAGACTCCCGTTGGTTACAACAGGGATGTTCAACCTCAGTCCTGGGGGGCTGGTGTCCTGGCGAGTTTAGCTCCAACCCTAATCAAACACACCTGAACCAGCTAATCAAGCTCTTACTACATATACTAGAAACTTCCTTCAGGTGTGTTGAAGCAAGTTGGGACTAAACTCAGCAGGACACCGGTCCTCCAGGGCCAAGTTTGGACACCCCTGGGTTACAATATCAATATATGATATACATTTTTGTACTCCATTTTTTTCATTTAAAATCGAGTGTCAGACTGCTAGAAGATACTTTGTTCCGCATTAGGAGCCTCAGAAGTACAGAGAGGATTTTTTAATGGCTGCTCTCCCATTCTCCAGACTCCTGTGGAGTTGCGTTTGTGCCAGTCGCTTTCCGGACCCTGTTAAATCAAGGCCTGCATTTCCATGTACATGTAGCGACAATGGTGGGAGGTGTAAACTAGCCTGTGATTCATTCACAGCAGAGCTGTGAGGCCTCCTGAACATAGCTGCTGCACAGGACAGATCACACATACACGGCTGCATTGCTCAGACTACTACCTCAAATTTGCTAAATATTGATGTTTCGTGGATGATTTTGGTTTGTAAATCCCAATTTTTACATTTCAAATTCGAATTAATTAAGCAATATTTAGGCCTCACGGTGGCGCAGTGAGTAGCACAATCGCCTCACAGCAAGAAGGTCGCTGGTTCGAGCCTCGGCTGGGTCAGTTGGCATTTCTGTGTGGAGTTTGCATGTTCTCCCCGTGTTGGCGTTCCCTCCAGGTGGTCCGGTTTTCCCCTACAGTCTAAAGACATGCGGTATAAGTGAATTGGGTAAGCTAAATTGTCTGTAGTGTATGTGTGTGTGAATGAGTGTGTATGGATGTTTCCCAGTGATGGGTTGCGGCTGGAAGGGCATCCGCTGCGTGAAACATGCTGGATAAGTTGGCGGTTCATTCCGCTGTGGTGACCCCAGATTAATAAAGGGACTAAGCCGAAAAGAAAATGAATGAATGAATAAGCAAAATTTAATACAGTGGCTGAGAGGGCTTAACGTTCTGCAACTTAAGAAAACACATGGATTTTAAACCGAAATTGCGATTTGAAAAGGTGTGATATTCTAATCGCTGCTTGCGTGAGGTAACGTTTCCTCTCCTCTCTCGGCTGTTACAGCGATACTTGTTGATCCACACTCCACCGCGTCTATCATGGATCAGCTGTGATAACCACGCATTATCCGCTTGTTAAGTCGTGACGTATCGGTGACGTATGGAATACTGTTTCCGGGTCCAAGCCGCTACTTATTTGAATTGTGAAATGATTAGTTTAGGACCACATTTTAGTCATATCACACATTAAAGTGGATTTTCTAAAAAATCATTGTGTACACGTCAGTCTCTGGGCTTGCTACATCACAAATCCCAAAATTTTAACAATTTATAAAATATTAATCACTTTTTGCTGATAAATGCTTTAATCATGCCCAAATCCAGTGCTTTAGGTTATCATTAGATGCACCAGTGTGAGCTGGCCTTTAAGTCTTTAAAATCAGAGATACCTGGCAACAGAGATGTTTAAATAAAAGGTACTATCTAATGATAACATTGTAGATGGTGTTACTATGGCGGTTTAATGATCTGTGACCTTTTAAAAGATCTTGTCACTGCTTGTTACACAGCCCTCAGCGATACCTGTTTCTGATTGATGCTTTGAACATCGGTGGCATTCTCTGTGCAAATATTTCTGTATAATGATGCTAAACTATGTAATTGACCATTGTTCAAGCTAATCGATTGCCTACATAGCTGTACTAGTCTCTCGTAGCATTCTGAACATAATCTCTTATTTGAAGTTTGTGTGAAATCAATAATTTACAGTGTTTCTTTTTATAGCGCACATTGTTATGCTTTAGGTGAACAATTAATTTGTTTGTTTTGGTAATATTCAATCAAAGTCTGACCATTTTCTTCTGTGTTTGGATGGGCGGTCCTTCTATGATGATGTCAGTTTGAAGGCTTCAGCCACAATATTATTAACCACGCCCCTATTATCATTAACTTGCTACTAGGTAATGATGTACAAAAAGAAAGCCCGCCCCCTACTCAATATTCAATTTCAGTTGGAAGTACATCAACATCACGCTGATTTTAATCTGTCTTTGTTTTTCACAGATCACCGGCATACCTTCCACCATACCCACCACCCCCTGTCCACACATCTGCCCCCGCAGCGTTTCCGAAAGAGGGTGCTCAGTATGGACCGCCGGCGAAAGAGAAAGAGGAAGAAAAAGAAGACGTCTATGCCCCCGTCAGATGTCACGCCCACTATTCATGAAGTGGACGAGGAGGAGGCGGAGTCTGAGATCGAGGGGCAGTGCCAAGCAGCCACCCCTACTGAGCCATCTGAAGAGCTGCCACAGGTAACCTGAAGTGAAACATCATACTACTATATAGAGCAGAAAGTGAACACTGCAATGAATAGCTATATTTAGAAAGAATTAAAGACATGGTTCACCCCAAAAATGAACATTCTGGAGTTTCTTTCATCACAAAAGAAGATACTAACTTCCATAGTCATTCATTCATTTTCTTTTCGGCGTAGTCCCTTTATTAATCTGGGGTTGCCACAGGGGGATTATTTTTGACATTATGCAATTAAAATAATTAAGTGGACCTCCAAATGAACACCTTTCTAACATTGAACAACTTGGGATAAGTATCAATGCAAAAAATATGCAAAAAAGTGCAAAAAAACTAATTGCAAAAATAACCATCTGCCCAATAAAGCAACACAGGCTCAGCCTGCATTTTTGTGAAACCGAAAGTAAGTACTTGACACGTTTGATTGCAATTTATCAATGCTGCATGGCAGTATGATGCCAACAACCTTTGTTTCTTTTTCACACTAAGGATATTTATAGGATCATATTGTCAATTTATAAAGGATTATTTTCATACAGTTCTTGGCACCACACCAAATAAATACACTTAATTCAGCTATGCGCTATTCTCTTACATTTGCTTTTGAAAACAATATTGGTTGGGTTTAAGGAAAGGCATAGGTCTGTGTTTTGCTGGTCTAGGTGATCTGTACGACAAGCCCTGCCTACTTGTGGACGTGTACAAGAGGAACATGTATCTGACATGAACAATAAAACATACCATAAGTAACGTATTTAACAGGGCGCGAAATTGCAACCGTTTTGGTCGCATATGCGCCCGAAATTTTATCTATGCAACCTCAAAATATATTTGGGAGCATTTGTGTGAGTGCATAAAATTGTTGCCGTGCGACCAGTTATCACTGCAAAATGTTCAAGGCATGCACGGATTTAGGAGACATTCACGCAGAATGCATCTTTGCACCTGAAACGCGAAACGCAGAGCTCAGGAATGGTTTAACCCTTTGACTGCCGCTCTACCAAACGGTTGACCATGTTTTTACTGTTTTAAATAATGACTGTTAAAGTCATTTAAAGAATGACTGTTTTAAATAATGGCTTACACACACAGCATTGTTGGTTGTTGTTTGTTGTTACACACACAAACGTCCTGCTGCACTACTACACTTGATTTTGGTTTTATTGTAAAACAAAAACAAGAAAACATGTTATATATATATGTGTAATAAGTCTGGAACTTTTACCATAAACCGACATATCAACCATTTGGTAGAGGCTAATATTTTAGAATATTTTTCAAGCTCTTCTTGGCCCACTGCTCTAGAACAGAATGTGAATGGATTGGTTGATATCAGCTGTCAATCACTCAGTTCAGATGACAGGGAGCGACAGCCAAGGAAATGTAAACGTCTGGATACAAGAGAATGAAAATAAAATTTTCATTAACATTTTTTAAGAAACCACCTAAAGTTACAAATAAAGACACATGTTATTAGTGATCGTGTGGTGAATGTTAATCCACCATTTACACTTTTTGAAGAGTGGATAAAAGACTTCCTGTGGCTTCAAGCCCGCTATGAAAATGACTAAAGCCATTCACTGTAAAGCCTGTGGGATGGAGTTTGCAGGTAGCAGTGTTTGCTACTGAATCTACACATTTTAAGTGCGAGAGGTTCTGTTTAATCCTTCATTTAATCGTCAAGATGCTGTCAGTCCTGCAACTGGCAGCTATATGTCAAATTTAACACCGCGCACACCATCCAAAAAGGGCTTGTATTTACTAAGATTAAACTAATATTGCAGCTCATGAAAAGACCCTTATTGCTATTAAGATGACGTATGCAAATAATACGTTATATGTCAAGATCATCTATGCAATATCAGACACTACAAACTATTATCGTTAACTCAGTTCATCTCATTCATGTCAAGCAGTGCGTGCAGGGCCGGTGGGCGCATGCAGATTTTTGTTGTTGTTTTTAGTTTTGATTAGTGTTGATTTCAAATATTATATTATAGTAATGGTGCACATAATTTTTGGTGGGTGCACTTAAATTTTGGCTGGTGCCCCTTCATTTTGAAGTTAGGAGCACCGGTGCTACCAAGCAGAAAGGTTATTTTCGAGCCCTGTTTAATGTTCACTAAAAATCTAAACAGCGCCCTCTAGTGGATTTGTCATTTAAAACAAGCAACAAAATGTACCTGGAGCAATGTATTTTTACATTTTACAATTAGGTTGGAGAATGTATTTCCAATGAGCCTGTTTTGGAAAAGATTGTGTAAAAACCGGTATTGATGTCACTAAATACATTCACAATTCATGTGAATACCTATTTAAATGTTGTAACACTTATAACACTTTTATCAAAGGCTTTAAAAAAGCAATGCCTATGGTATAAATTAACGTGACAAATACTTCCACAAACAGTGCTGCTGGAAAAGTGTATGGTCACTAATGCACTACATTAAAGGGAAACAGTATAGTATGCTGTATACAATAAATACTGAGTGCAGATAAAAAGTGCAGATTCTTCTCCACTAGATATGCTGGAATAACAGTTTGAGCAATGGGATAGGATAATGGAGACATGCTGACAGGTGTTGTGATCTCACAGCTCAGTTTGGGAAGTGAGGAGGATCTGGCGGCTGATCTCCCTCTCAGCAGCTTCCATATGGAGAGTGAAAGACCCGCGAGCAGTGAGGAGACGCTACCCAGTCCCGCCGGCATGGAGGAGCAGGAGGAAACACAACAACCACCCGATGGAGGAGAGCACAAAGACATCTCCAACAGGTATTTGACTAATAATAGCAGACAGATCTACAAAGGGAACACCAAATCTGAACACGCAAATACATGCCAAGTTAATTAGTTAGTTAGTTAGTTAGTTAGTTAGTTAGTTAGTTAACTTTATTTGTCCCCTTAGGGAGATTTCATTTGCAACATACACCTACAGAGACATCTGACAATTTCACATTTGGCATTTTTATAAATAGATCATTTTTAAAAAGCCAAAGTACCATGGTACCACTACTCTAAATAAATACCCAGTCTACTAAACATCAGCTATTTATGTTAAATTATTTTATTTTAAATACAATAAAATACTATTCTTGGGCGTCATGGTGGCGCAGTGAGTAGCACGATCGCCTCACAGCAAGTAGGTCGCTGGTTCGAGCCTCGGCTGAGTCAGTTGACATTTCTGTGTGGAGTTTGCATGTTCTCCCCGTGTTGGCGTGGGTTTTTCTCCGGGTGAACTGGGTAAGCTAAATTGTCCGTAGTATATGTGTGTGAATGAGTGTGTATGGATGTTTCCCAATGATGGGTTGCAGCTGGAAGGGCATCCGCTGCGTAAAACATGTGCTGGATAAGTTGGCGGTTCATTCCTCTGTGGTGACCCCAGATTAATAAAGGGACTAAGCCGAAAAAAAAAATGAATGACAACTATTCTTTGCCATAAAAGTGAAATTACCAAACACACATGAGGCTTAGAAGGAAATTTCAGACTGGATTCATCTTTCAGTCTTTCAGAGTTCAGTCTTCTGCATCTGAACTCTGTCATACTCTGTAAAAATATAAATAAAAAGTTGACTGTTATAAAATAATAAAAATAAAAATAAAATGAAAAGTGGGCAACATGGTGGCTCAGTGGCTAGCACTGTCGCCTCACAGCAAGAAGGTCACTGGTTCGAGTCTGGACAGGCTGGGCCAGTTGGCATTTCTGTGTGGAGTTTGCATGTTTTCCCTGTGACAGCGAGGGTTTCCTCCGGGTGCTCCGGTTTCCCCCACAGTCCAAAGACATGCGGTATAGGTGAATTGAATAAACTAAATTGGCTGTAGTGTATGAGAGTGTGTGTGAATGTGAGAGTGTATGGATGTTTCCCAGTACTGGGTTGCAGCTGGAAGAGCATCCGCTGCGTAAAACATATGCTGGATAAGTTGGCGGTTCATTCCGCTGTGGCGACCCCTGATGAATGAAGGGACTTAGCCGAAGGGAAATGAATGAATGAAAATAAAAAGTTGAAATCTGATATACTGTATGGCATAGTAAGTGATGTTCTTCTTCTAAAATGTTTATAAATCTTCAAAATTTTTAAGTTTGGTAATGTCTCTTTTATGGCAAAGAATAGGATTCTTTTATTGTTTTTAAAGCGAAATAATTTTAGAAGAAAATTTAAGACGAAAGAGTCTTCATATACAAATTGCATATATGATATTAAAGTATATATTTAAATATAAAATATATGTAATATATTCAACATATATTTTTGAAATATTGCAATAATGGCTGTTTCATTTTTTAAACCATTAGAATTATAAATATGTAAATTTATAATCAAATATATTAGCTATGTTTCATGAGGCCATATTTTATATTATATCTCATAATTTGGAACATATATGTACATGTATGTACAATGCTCAGCATATATGAGTACACCCCCCACAAATCTCTCATTTAAATGAATATTTTCTATAGGAAGCTTTACAATATTATATTTATGCATATACATTAGTTTAGTCAGTCCTGAAGTCAAATCTGGAGCTATTCTATTTTGCAATATTTTGCATGAATTTTAAATGTATTATTTTCCATTTCTAAAGATGTTCTGTGACTAAAATATTATTTTAATAAATATATCTGTTTAATAAATCTGTCAGGGAATACCCATATTCACTGAGAAATGGATAAAAATATTCATTTTCAAAATGGGGTGTACTCATATATGCTGAGCACTGTATGTTGAAATTCCAATGGTTGAATATATATATACATATATAATATATGTATAATATATATAATAACATATATATATTTATATTTCACAGCAGATGTGCTTTCAGTGCTACAGCAACTTGTAATACCCTGAAAACATCACTTTGCTTGAGAGTGAATTGGAAAAGTTGTGTGTTATTGCCCTCTGCTGGCTAACCAGCTTTTTGCAGCATATATGCATTATGCACATGTGGTTAATACAAATAAAGCATCATTAGTAATATAAATACAACTTCACATTTAGGGACTCCTGTATATTTGTCTGGAGACTTGATTTTAATGAATGCAATTTTCAATTTATGGTAACTTTTTTTTATAAAAGAATAAAAATACAAATCCCCCTACAGAAAGACTGCAAATGAAATTTAACTAGTGATTTTATGATAAATCATGAACTGTTTTTGTCCTTGGTAAATAAACTATTATATAACATAAATAAATGATATTAATAAGATATGTGGTTAATAATACGTTTATGATGCAGTGTATTTTATTTTTAGTTTGGCAAATAATTATGTGAGCTGCTAATGGGTTGCTCTTTTTGAACCCAGTAATGAGTGTATTTATTCATTAAGTCAGAATCAGATTTTAAGTAATGATATATATTTATATATACAAGAAATTAAATGGAAAAGCTCTGTTTATATATATATATATAAACAGAGCTTTTCCATTTAATTTCTTGTGGTCTTTCATCTGCATTTCTAATACAGTAGCTAACCTAGCTGATTAGAAACAATGTAAAAGGCATTTTTGTTTTACTCTTTATCAGTAATGGGTTTGTTCATGTAATCCAGCTATAAGCACTAACATGAAATGTGTTACAAATTATTTATTTTTAAGACAAATTTCAGGTGTACACTGTAAAAAGAAAAAAAATCCGTTTATTAGCCATTTCCATATATTGTGTGATTCACTTATTAACTGTTATGAATTGCATTATGAGACCTTGATCTCTGCTTTTGACTACTGATGTTAAAAATTCTAATCTGAAGGTTAATTTTATTTACATTTTAGTAATAAATTGAATAAGATGTAATATATTATTGAGAAATGTCCAAAAAAATAATACAGAAATAATACTTACATTTTATTACCAGGTTTCTGTACCTGCATTTACAGCACCAATACAGACAATATGTCACTTCAAACTATTAAACAATGTAAATAAAAGTCATTTCTTCAATTTCCAACATCAAAGGCTGTTGGGGAAAGATAAAGGTCCCATAATACAATTCAAAAGCATAAATAAACTCAAAGACAAAAAAAACATGAATCACAAAATACAGAAAAGTGCTCATTTATGGATAATTTTACAGTGCAAAAAGCAATCTTTTGCTCTTCATCAGTAATGGATTTGTTTGTGTCGTCCAGCTATAAGCGCTAACATGAAATGAGTTAAAAGTTATTTTTTTTAACTCAATGTTTAGGTGTAACACTAAAAAAAATAAAAAAAATAAATAAATAATGAAACATAATACAGAAATAATACTTACATTTTATTACCAGGTTTTTGTACCTGCATTTACAAAACCAATACAGACAATATATCACTTCAAACTATTAAACAATGTAAATAAAAGTCTTTTTTTCAAACTTGCCAACATCAAAAGTTATTGGAGGAAAGATCAATGTCCCATAATGCAATTTAAAAGCACAAATAAGCAGAAAAAATTTACGGATTTTTTTTACACTACAGAAAAAGCAATCTTTTACTCTTTATCAGTAATAGATTTGTTTGTGTCCTCCAGCTATAAGCACTAACATGAAATGGGTTAAAAGGTCTTTATTTTTAAGTCAATGTTCAGGTGTAACACTGTAAAAAAAATAATAATTATAAGAAAAATTACAGAAATAATACTTCCATTTATTACCAGGAAAGATCAAGATCCCATAATGCAATTTAAAAGCATAAATAACCTGAAAAAAATAAAATGTGAATCACAAAATACAATTTTGTTACAGTGCAGATCAATAGAAACACTGCAAAAATCAATCTTTTACTCTTTACCAGTGTTAGAACACACTCTCCATGCCCGAGAGTTAATAAGGTCTAGCCCCGGACGCCAGATCCTGTCAGAAAATGTTTGTTTCTCTGGGTATCCAGACAGCAAGCCAGCAGAGCTGCCCAATACACAAACTTGAATTGAACTGAATCAACAATATCATATCAACATAGAGGTTAAATGAGAAAGCCAGAGATGAGCAGAAGGAGCAGACGAAGTAATGATGATAAGGAAAGAGCTTCATCTGACCACAATAAGTCCAACAAGTGTTATATACCGCAAGCAACAGCAATGGAAAGTTACTGCTTCACAACATTGTCCAGTGACAGTACAGACCTTGAAATGGAGACATTCTCTTATCACTTAGTCAAGAAAACAAGTGCCGCTTGAATCCACAGTCATAAGATTATAACAATATTGAAAAATGAAATAATAATAAAGCAATAACGTATAGGAAAATAGTAATAATAAAATACAAAGCATAATCAAATGACACATAGTAATCAAATCATTAACTAATAATCAATAAAATGATAAAATGATAATTATGTATATGAATAATGATCCTATGATTAAATAAAATAATCCAATGAAGAATAACTGAATAAAAACAAATGAAAATAAAACACAACACAAATGAATGGTTGCTTTCTTGAAGCAACACACACACATACGTTTGCTACAAGGATTCTCAGATTCTTAGTTAGATTCTTCATCAGTAATCTATTTGTTTGCGTCATCCAGCTATAATTGCTAACACAAAATGAGTTAAAAGTTATTTATTTTAAGACGGTGTTCAGGTGTACACTGTAAAAAAAAAAAAAATTATAATTTAATAATGAAAAACATTTACAGAAATAATACTTCCATTTTATTACCAGGTTTTTGTACCATAATTTACAACACCAATACAATTTTTATGTAAATAAGTTTCAAACTTTCCAACATCAAAATTTGTTGGAGGAAATATCAAGGTCCCATAATTCAATTCAAAAGCATAAATAAACTGAAAGAAATCACAAAATACGAACTCTGCTGATTTACCGATATATTTATTACAGTGTAAGTTTCTTGTTTGACAGTTTTAGCCCATCTCCAGAAGCTGCCAGTATGACAACACGCGGCTGGTTTCGCAGGAAGCCTGTCCACCGTCTGGCTGGAGCCCAGAGGACCAGCTATGACCTCCGCGAGCGCATCTGCATAGGCAGCATGACTGCAATGGAGACTGCGGTCTACCAGAAAGTACCTACAGACGAGGCGGAGGCGCAGATGCTCGCCAGCGCTGACCTCGACGACATGAAAAGTAAGCAAAGCCAATTCTGAAGGAGACGTGAAATAACAGCGTGCTAATGCTCACCGATTTTTGACAGGACATCTCTTCACTTTTACCTGTCATTAGTTTTAGCACTCATCTTATATATGATCATTGGGATATTTTTTAAGTACAATTTTGTATTTGATATCAGATTGTTTGCTCTAAATTTGATTTTAAAAAATGCAATTATTACTTAAGCAATTGGTACTATTCCTTGAGAGATTTATCTTTAGACTAGATACATAAAAAAATAATAACAATAAATGGAGAGTTTATTTGCTAAAAAGGATAACCACCTTATTGAATTAGAATGGTTAAAAATTATTATTATTATTATTATTGGGGCCTCACGGTGCGTTGCACGATCGCCTCACAGCAAGAAGGTCGCTGGTTTGAGCCTTGGCTGGGCCAGTTGGCATTTCTGTGTGGAGTTTGCATGTTCTCCCCGTGTTGGCGTGGGTTTCTTCCTAATACTCCGGTTTCCCCCACAAGTCCAAAGACATGCGCTATAGGTAAATTGGGTACGCTAAAAATTGTCCGTAGTGTATGTGTGTGAATGAGCGTGTGTGGATGTTTCCCAGTGATGGGTTGCAGCTGGAAGGACATCCGCTGGGTAAAACGTGCTGGATAAGTTGGCGGTTCATTCCGCTGTGGCAATCCCAGATTAATAAAGGGACACAAACCGAAAAGACAATGAATGAATGAATGAATAAATATAATCATAAAATGTTTTGTTTTATCTTACTTATTTTATCTTTTTGAGTTGTTTTGAGTTTAAAATACTTAAAAAATATGTTTAAAAAATGTGTTTAAAATAAATAAAATCTGTTTTTAGTTTTTTTGCAAATAAAATTATTTAATTATTAAATTATTAAATGATTTCTTTAGTCATAAAATAGGCCTAATCATAATGGAAATCATAATTAAGTGTTTTTCAATGTTGTTTTAACTCATTTATTTAATCTTTTTGACT